>LQRL01141105.1:0-12893 GCA_001703475.1 Hydroides elegans
TCCTTCATCCAAGGATAAAGCACGATACTTGGTCGGATTTCTATTAGAATATAATCTTTAGATAAACATATAAAACTAACAGGTAGTTTTTAGAGGTTTAATGAAAACGTTTAAAAAGTTAGAAAAACTGGCATAAACATTACAATTTTTATTCTACAGTCAAACATTGCAATCAGAAGAAGCATGTCTGAATCCCAATAAGAAATAAGGTTTGGATCCCTACTCTAAGTTCACACATTTATCCTTGATTCTATCGGTATGACACTAAAGCCTTATACTTAATGACGATGGAGAAAATGTCAATCCACAATTTTGAAAATTAACGAAGATATGTCAGGTGAAAAGCAAATCTTACACAGCTAAATAGTCAATCAATCCACACCTGTAACTTACACATTGTGTGGCTCGCTTGTACATTGAATTGATCAATCGGTTGATTTGGCTTAGGGATAGAGTTCCATTCCTCGACAACTATCTGTCTCAGTTCACGTAAAGGGGTGTCGTGAGCTGAATACGGAGGGACATTTTTTCCTCTTCAAAACAGACCATATGGATTCGATCAGGTTAAGATCGGAGCTTTTTGCCGGCCAATCCAGGCGCTCAAGGCTGTGTTCCTCGATAAATCATCAACAACGCCCACCCGATGTGGTCTCGTGTTACCGTCCACCAATACAAAATCAGGACCAATTGAACCTGGATACGGGAGTACATGTGGCCGGAGGATATCATCGACACATCGGCGTCCGGTTTAATTCCCGTCGAGGATCACAAGGTCGGTGCGGCCATCGATCCCGATTCCGCCCCAAACTATGATTCCTCCTCCGCCAAAAGCCTCTCGCCAATTGACCAAATTGGCGTTGTGTCGTCGCTCGTTCCGTCTTCGCCAGACGCGGCGGTGCCGATCGCACGGATATATGCAGAACTTTGCCTCGTCAGTGAAGAGCAGTTCCGTTGCTTTCTAAGCCCGATTCCAGACGGGCCTCCTTGTGTCGGTTAAGCAAATATCTTTCGCGCAGGCATTCGGGACCATAATCCAGCTGAATGAAGGCGGTTCGGAATAAGCTGGTCGCTGATGTTTCTTGCTCTTGGTAAACTCTCGCTGTAGCGCACGGGCTAAAAATAAAACAGATATTCTGTTTTTAAAAAGCGAGTCAAATTGATGACAAGCATGATTATGATTGGGAAGAAACATACAGCTTATAATAAAGGTCTGGTACTCGAACTTGTAATATGTCTCTCTCAAGGGGCCCTTGTCTCGATAAATTGTCCTCTCGGTTAGAGGTCGCTGGAGGTCGACCAGCGCGAGGCAGATTTTCATGGCGCCAGTCTCTGCAAATTTTAATCTTAGCCGGTTGAAACGCCGAAACGGTTAGGCACATCCCGGCTTGATGCCCCTGTTGGATGTGGCCAATTATCATAGCACGTTGCTTATTTTTCAAATATGACATTATTTACACAAAGAAAATGATACATAGACGTGCTCCCTAGATTATTAATCACTGAAACCCTCTTTTCCGGGTTTCGTCTAGAAAATGATATTGATAAAATATAACTTGAAATTTGTAAGTTAGCACATTTATAGGTACATTATCTCGCATCCTTATCATATTCATCACTTTTGAACATAATAAGGGATTGTTTAGATATGGCCGTTTTAAAATACACATTGCGCCCTTTCTCGCTCCCTCGGTTTATTAATCTTTTTGTCATAACATTAAATTACACGATAGAAATTATATTTTATATAATAACATGTAAAATATATTGAGATAATGGCGCAGCAAAACCTAATCTATGTGTCAGTGAAATATATTTGTGTTACTTTTTACATAGATGTTACTTTGGCATATTAAATAGCCATAACATAATTTTAAAATATATATATCAAGCAATATGGTAAGTGTTAAAATTATATATTGATTTGCGTATAAACCGATACCAGTTGAAATCCCACCATTTTTATGATTTCATTCATTGTTGTGTACTTAATTTAACTTAAAAGGCCACAGTGACAGATGGCAATCGCAATTGCGTTGCTAAGTAACAGGTTATTGTTGCTATTGCGTACTTGATTGCAAATTTAAGTACTTAATTCTATAGAATGAATCACGCCAATCTCTGTCTCATTAAACTTATGCTTTATATTGATCAAAACCCAATAAATATCCAAATGTAAACATATTAATAATGATTGTTGTTAATGAATTTTATCGGTAATTTTTAATTAAGCTTCGAAAGATACATTCTGCTTATCAACCGGTGTTAATTATCATAGATACGGTTTACGTTCACTCGGTAACATAGTATAAACTATTTACAAACGATTTTACGTAATGAAATATAACATGAATTCATAAATATATCCTATTTCGAAAATGATTAATAAACCGAGGTAGTGAATATAAGCACCCCATGAGTAAGAAACTAGCTGGAAATAAAATATTCTTCATAATATTTTATATTTTCATGTATGCATGCAGAGAGGAATGGTATACCTATAATTGGAACACGTATCAAAATAATACATTTCCTTATTACACAAATATTTAATAACATTTCAGCAAAAGTGGGATTTTGTGATTAATAATCTAGATTATCCTTCTACGTATTGATTCTCAATGCTAATTATGATGAAAAGAACAAAACGATAAATAACTTTTGAAAAGTGCCATATTGATTGAAAATCCCACACGACCCCACCAGATTGTACGTCTGTCGCGTAGGACGTTGCCTTGCAATAGGTTGTGATTCATACACTGGTCAACATTATAGTGAATGTAATAATATAAATATTTCATTTTGATATAATATATTATAAAAAAATATATAGACCCAAACACCTTCCAAAGAGTTATTTTTAACACGTTATTTTCTGCTATATTTCATGTTGTATGGGTAATAATTAACTATAACCAAGTTTGTACTTGAAATAAAAAACATTTTGTCCTGCATTCGAGATGTCGGGTGTATATGTTTGTCTCTACAATTAAAATGTCAGCATTTATTCTCATTGTTCTTGACAAATGAAATACCATATATATTCAATATATCTAATTAGCAAATTAGCGAACAAGCAAATTAGCGATTTCAACGATTGAGCGTGGAAAGCGTTTCGCCGAATAGTATATCAATAATGACGAGTATGAATAATATCTAACATATAAAGACATGAGGTGTAAACTAATTGTCCTGATTGATGTCGAAACGGTGATTAAATGGAAAAAGGGTAGAATTTTCGCTGGACTTTTTATAAAAAAAATATCAAATAGGGGGAATTTTTCTGAATGTTTGTGATCTCGAAAATGCGATTATTCAAAGTTTGAAGTACCGCTAGATTAAAAGTAATATTGCAAGCTTCCAGTTAATTCTGAGTAAATGTGAGTAAACATATCACATAATGGATCTAATGCTGCAGGAATCATATCCTTAATATGCTACAAATTGACCACAAAAGTATTTTGATTACCTACACACTGATCGGGTATTCAATATTAGAGCGAAAAAGATCCGTTCAAGATTCAATATTTTTAATACGTTTTACGATAAAAATAAACGTGCCTTCAAACATGGCCCATACTGTCAAGTAGGCACTCGCGAGTCTAAGCACAAGGTAAGGTTTTGACTTTCTATACTGCCTTCACAACTGGAAACCCTATACGCTTATGATCGTTTCATGAAGGACCTCCTTTTTCCACATGCATGTTTAAATAAAGAAGAAAACAAATTGAAATTTTGAATTTTGTCTATGTGTGACAAATGAAATCTATTCTTTTCCTATCAGCGAAAAATGAAAAAAGAAGCACTAATGAAAACGCCTACTTAACCAAATTGATAAACTATTCGGATTCTAATATTCGGAAGACTAACGTCAATGAGATGGAGTATACGTGGTCTTCTGTACAAAAGCATTAATTTCTGTAAACAAATATCTGACCGTGCGTTATATTGATCTAAAAAATAGTATATATTAAATATAAGAAAAGGCCGATTGACGAACTGTATTTTGTCTAGCAAATATTTTATTTTTCGATCAATTAGTAGTCCATGGACTTCGGAAATGGCATAATATGAGAATGATAAAAACCTCTATTCTGACTATTTTCATATATGGGTGGATTAAAGGCTGAACAGGTATTTTGTCAAAGATTGTCTTGATTTTGCACAAATAAGGTTTTCCTACCCCAACTGATCAAAAAGGTGGTGTTTTGAAATGAAACCTTCCCGCATTTTGACAGATGCCTTTGAATCATATATTATTTCTTTTTTGTTTTTGAATTTTTATTGGATTTTAACTCAATGAAAGACGCGGAAACAGACATTTAAACGTCACTTCACATTTATTCAAACTCACTCATCCTTCCACACGACACAGAGTACAAAACGTAACATTTACATCACGCTGGATGACGCAGCATCCAAAAGAAGAAAAACACAGCTTATTGCCCAGTATCTATTGTAATAATTTTAATTAAAAAGAATATATCAACATGTATTGTATTGAAACATATATCACAAAATCATATCGTGTAGTTATAATACACAGCTTTACATCTTGCCATACCATATATTCTCAATACGGTAAAAAAAGATTAAATAGAAATAATTTAACAGCGCACTTTAACATCATGTTTATTCAAGCAAATGAGTAAAGTTCGACCATTTCATTCCAAAACATTGTTGAGAAAGGCTACACTGAATAGCTAGTATTGGTTGTTTAATTAATGATCTATACTCGAAAGAACTAAAGATTTCCTCGTGAGATCTGTTTTTTTTTTCAAATATAATACTTCATAAGCAACAGTAGTTGATTCAGAGCGTTATCAGGTGTGTCTAAAATCTATTCGTTACAGGTAATTCTCTTATCAAGAATGGTCATGCATTCATGAAGCCAATTTTTTTGTGGTGTTACATTCCCATATACAGTGAAAATGTGTGTCATCAAAATCACAATATAAACATAAAGGATTTGGATTGCATTTCTATTATACAAGTTATCGTTTGTTGCTAATATATAATTTGATAATTTGTATTGGAAAGCTAAAAGCTTAGTGTTTAATACCTTGTTTGTGCACACCATAGCTTTGTACGTATAGTTCATTATTTGTATTCAGGATTGTTACCAAGTTCGTGGTTGCTGTAGGCGTTTTTATAATATGTTGCAGCAATAAATTATAGTAAACACGACTTTTGGCTTTTTGGCATCGATCACAACTCAATTAATTGTTTCAAATATACTGGAAGTAAAATCAATGTCAGGGAGCTTTCTAGCTCTATTAACGAGGTTTTCAAATATTATGTTTTCTTCCATTCCTGTTTAGATTGATTGAATAAAGCTTAAGTAATGTGTATAATTTTGGCGGAAATTGTGCTGTTGACAGAGCTCTTCGTATTCTAAAAAAGTATTCTCGTTTTCATTTAGCAATTTTTTAACATAAATGATGCTGTTTTCGAACCAGTACTTCCAAAATATTGTTTTGTCTCTATTTTAATGAATTAATTGTTACATGTTATCAGATAGCTTTTGTTTTGATGCAATATCTCTTTAGCAAAGGTAAACAGTTCTATGTAGAAATCAGGTAATTCACTAAGCTCGTGTTCATCATGTGCTCGTGTTACATCTGATGACAAATTTGTACCCACCATACTTTTTCGTGAAAAACATTAAAAAGCTAGAACACGGGCCCTGACTGAAGAGCTGTTTAGGCCATGCTAGCCTATGAGATTTGTATATTTCCTTATATGTTGGTGAACATAACCCACTTCACTACAATTTGCTACAAGAGTTACATGCTTGGTTTTCGCCACTTTATCATCCCAAAGAAACTTGTAATCACTCTCTGAATAAGCGTTAATTTGTCGGTATTCACGCAACATTTATTTGCAAAAATATAATATAAATTGGATAACCCTAGTGATTTGGCGACAAGATTTCTAACAATCCTTTTTAGCTCTACCATGACCAAATGTTCAGGTTATTTTTTTTTTAATCTTAGCATCTAAATGGAGAGCAACATTATTTTCATTCCAGCTGATTGTAAAACCTAGGATGCTATATACATTCTTACAGAGTTTGGCTCCTAACGGTTCATATTTTTTTATTTCCATTTACCGAGCCATAGTATAGAACGTTTGGTTTTTTTCGATGAGAGACCTGACTGGAAGTGGAAATCATCACCCAGGGCAAATAGGGAGGCTATAGATTCCATATTACTAACGAAACAGTACTTGTCGTCGGCAAACTGTACATGTAGATCATCGAGATCATTTGCTGTTAAGCCTTTTATGTAGTTTTTCTTACAAATAAGGTGGGCTAAAAGTTCTGCACATGAAACAAACAAAATTGCGTACAACGGAAAACCTTGCCTCATACGCTTCTTCAGTTCAAGTCAGCCCGCTGTGAAGCCATTATTGAAAACGTTGCTACAGATGTTTGTTTGGCAAATTTATATCCAGCTTATGAGTTCCTCGCCAAAGTTAAATCTAGTTGCAAAATCTAGTTGAATTAGAGCTCCCTTTATATTAAGTTCGTTTGTAATATAGATAGTGTCGTCAACCACTCGAATAGCTTGATTATGCTTCGATCCTTTACAAACCCAAATTGGTTCTCATTGATTATAGAAGGAAGGACATGACTCATTCGGCTTGTAAGCCAAGTTGTGAGTACTTTGTAGTCAACACATAATAAGGAGATTGGGCGCCAACTAGCGATTATGGTTCATCTTTGCCTTTCTTTATGCTTGCTCTTCTGATAGAAACAGGGAGTTCACCTTTAGTTTTGGAATAGTTTAGCATTTCAACTAGCTTTGGCCCTATTTGTGGCCAGAAAGCTTGATAGAATTCAACCATGAGGCCAACCTGGCCAGGTGATATAGTTTTTGGGTCTGTTTTTATGTTATCGTGTGTGTCTTTTCTTTGAGTTATTGTTTTCTTTTCGTACGTTTGTTTAGCGCTGCCATAAAAATACGCGATGCTTCTTTCATTTGACTCGATTTCCTCAAATTTGGCCCTTAACTGTTGGCTTTCATATCGCAAATGTTACTTAGTTGGACCTTTGCATTATGAAATGTTTGAAGTTCGTTGTCGGATATTGTATCGTCAATATTCTTCTTAAACCTCTATGGTGTTCATTAAATCAGTTTCTATTTTTTTGTTTTGCTCATATAGTTCTTTTGAGAAACGTATTGACTGATCCACTATGTTAAACTTAAAGAGATCATATTTAATTATTGTATCTTCTATGTCATTATAACTATTCCATGTATCTTCAATGAACCATCTCATGAAGTCAGTATAATTGCTGTTTTCCAGCAGTAAGGATTTGAATTTATAGAACCCTGGTCCTCGATTTTCTCTCTGAAATTTAAGACATAGGCGGACTCCTTTGTGATCACTGTGTATCGCATTAACAATTTTAAGTTTTCGACTGTTGGTACATATGGATTTCGTGCCTAGAAACTAGAAAATTTGGCCTGCATTTAATTTTTGGATTTGATCATGACCAAGTATGATCAAATTTGTATTTTTTTTGGCTCGAAAAATATCATACAGATTTAGAGTTGATATGAGGTTTAAAGACATTTAAGACATCTAACGCGGGTCTTGTTAAATTGGGACCCCCTCCTTTATCTCTCAGTGTGTTAAGTACGAGATTGATCCCCTTCTATTAGTATTTCTGTTTTTACAAAAGCGGGACCTGTTAGAAGTGTTGTTAGCTTATTGTAAAATGGGATTTTTTTTGTCATGTAGATTTAAAGCATAGATATCTGTAAGAGCATAGGTTGTAGATTGTACATTTATATTCATATTAACTAAACATATATTCTTTATTTTTGGAGGACTCTTTGCAAAACTCACTTCTGATTTTTAAGATGTTAAGATATTTTTTCCTACATTTTCTAGTTGATTGGCTGAGGATTATTTGAAACATTATACTCCATTTTCACTACACTAAAACAATATTTTTTACTGTGTGTTATAAATGAGAGAATAGAAAACTATTTGTACAGCGACCGCCTTTCTTCTTAATCTAGTGAAACTTCATGTGATGACCTTTTGATGTCTTCATCGAAACTCAAAGATAACTTTGTATGTTCACAAGAGCTATGACAGTTTCCAATAGTTATGTTTTGTCGAGTTATCGTTACTATAGGGAATATAAATAATTGCAATATAGTCTTATCATCTTATGATCTTAAACAAGTTACGTCCTGGACATCTACATATTGTTATTCCTTTCTATTCAACGTCGTTCTGTGCTGTGTGGTAGACTTTATTCGCCACTCGATCTATTTGCCGTTTCTTTTGTGGAAAAATATACTCATTTAAAGTATCCTGTAGTAATTCTAGATACGTAATTATGTAAAACATCGTATCAACGATTATGATTTGACCAATAGTATGTTCGTTAGTTATTTTTCTTTGTTTTCTTGTGCGCCCAGTGAACAACTTTCCCATTATCGCATTTTTTGCTAGTTTTTAGATATTTCGTTTGTTAATTATATGGCAAGCCGTAGATGCCAACCCTATGCCTTAAGCTTATTTTAGTCTAGTGCATATGTAAAGCACCTCATGATTTGTCCCTCGCAAAATGTGTTCTCCGGAGTATCACACCTTTCTTGGATATTTAGAGAAAATAATTCTATCTTTCAGATTTAAGGAACATATTTTGTTTATCACTATATTTCTTTAAAAAGTAATTAAGATTATTATTCAAAACGTGATTAAACGAGCTTGCAAAGTGTTATTCGGTATATGTCATTAGTTATTTTGCTGTCTTCTGCACTTATCTCGTTGGAAAACGAATGAACATTTCCGCTGGCTTATAAAAATCTTTTGGGCAGAAATTGGTGGTCAAATGGGGTTGATTAATTTCATTAGTGTATTTTGAACTTTGTTATGATGTAGTTTTCAGTTTTTAAACTGCCTCTTGGTACCCTTCGTAAATGCGGGTTTGTCATATATTAAGTAGATGTGATTTTTTAAAGTTGTGTGGTATTACCATTAAATATTTTGAAAAACAGTTTCTATTTCGAATTCCTCTTTTTTTTTAGTTGTCATTCTATAGTAATCATATTTTTCAAGACGTTGTTGGATATTATATGAAAATTAACTTGGATGACAACTGGATGTTGTGTAAGCTTGTGATGATTAATTTTGAAAGCACGTTTTGTTTGCTTTTAGACTTAAAATATCGAATAAAAATTTCAAATGAGTATATTAAGGTCGCGTTCTTTTGTGTGTTCTAAAGATTAAAATTTTTGTAAACATCCGGTGTATTTGAACTGAAAGTCAAAAACACTAAATACATTCTTCAAAAAAATATAATTCAGAATAAAACGTATATTTTTTTAAGAATGTATTTATACATTATTTGAGTCAGGTCGCGTTTTTTTTCTGACTTTAAATAATGTATAAATACATTCTTTAAAAAAGAGACGTTTTATTCTGAAATATATTTTTTTGAAGAATGATGTATTTAGTGCTTGTTACAATCAAAATATATTTATTCATGGAAAATAATTCGAAATTTCAATTCTGAACACCAACATTGGACAGTGGCAAGGGAGATGAAGAAAAAATATTTCGATTTTCATCCGCCATTTCTTTTCTAAAGAAATTTATAGTGCGTTTTATTGTGGCCTATTATTAGAAACGAAATAATGTATTCTAAAATTTTTCAGACATCAGAAAAAACGTGCGTAAATTCGCGGATACGGTAAAATCAACCTATTTTACGATGTTATAAAACTTTCCTTAAATTTATGCATTAACAAAGAATTACATTCCAATTTTATAGAATTATATATTTAATCATATCAGCTATCAACACAATCTACTGATAAACAGTGACATACGTTAGGAATGGTTAAAACTTTATTATCTTGATTTATCGCCCACTTGTTATTATTAAAATTACGATGTGTTTATCTCGAAGCATCTTTCAAAGCGATGTCAACCCCGTGTTTTTGCATGTCAAACAGTGTAAATGAGTGGCTGTGCTTATGCTGGGATACATATTGTAAGGTCCTATTTCTGTGTAAAAATGAACTTTATGATTTTCTATTTTATAGTCTACAACATTTTATTATGTTATCAAGATATAACGTTCAAAACTTGCTTGTTACGGCCAAAATATATTTATTCATGGAAAATAATTTGAAATTGTAACTCTAAACACCCATAAACATTGGACAGTGGCAAGGGAGATAAAGAAAGAATATTTCGATTTTCATCCGCCATTTTTTCTTAAGAAATTTACAATGCGTTTTATTAGAAACCGTAGATGAATACTCTCTTGCGGATACACATTTTCAGTAGAGGGTCCAAGGGGATTATGTAATGCAAAGGCTGCCGTGCTTGTGTGTGCAGTATTTGCATTGAGTAATATAGCCGAGAGGTCAAAGTACACATATATAGCATAGTAAGAAGGGTCGTAAAAACACTGCTTTAAAGTTTGATAATACAGTTATTTAAGGGGATTACATGACCCAAATGCCTTAAATATATAAATGTAAACTTAAAAAAAAAAACGAACCACCCCTTGGCTAACCAAAATTGAATAAACCTGGATTGTTGTCTACCAAATATAAAGACAAAAATGATCTGAAAAAGGTTGGTTCATCTTAAAACAAAATAACAAAAGCAAGAATCTGTTTTCTGAAAACTACTTTAGTGTTACAAGATATGTAACTTTTAGCCATAAATACTTTTGAAATATATATATGAATGATCTGTAGAATTCGAAGCTGGTAATCTAATACGGCCAGGCAAAATTATCCAAGTTTTTCAACAACAAGAACAAACAAAAAAATAACTCATTCCTTTGACTTTATTTTGGATGACAAATCGCTTAAAACAATGTAGTATACCCTGTATAATTAGATTCCATGCTTCGTAAAATATTAACTTACAGTATTTTATCTTGTGAGCCCCCAGATGTTTATTTGGTGAGCCGTCAAAAGTGGAACTGGCGGTTACAAGAATGGGAGGGGAAGGGGCTTTAGCGTTTTCGAACATTCTTGTATTCAGATATTTTTCAACAACAAAAACTTTCAAAACCTTTTAAACCTTTTTTTGGGAAAAAAGCAAGATATTTTTTTTTTATATTTTCATTTTTTATATAAAAAAACGCATTTATATATGTTATAAAGTTGACTGTTTGAAAAATTTTGCTTGCGCCTTCGGCGCTCGCACACCACCAACACTCGTTAAAAATATTTGTTCGCTTCGAACTTAGGTTATTTTCTGCAATTAAGGTTTTGTACGTGTCCGAAATCCATATCCAATGAAGGGAGGGAAGGTACCGGAGGTTGTTCAATTCATATGATTTAAATAATTTGTTTATGTGGTATAGGTGTGAAACGAAGGACAATTTTTCTGTTATTAAGAAATTTATACTTAATTTTGGCATTGTGGAAGGCCAAAAATAGGCTATTGAGATTCTGAATTAGAATCAGATTCGAAGGGTTCGAAAATTTACTGACTATGGGGGTCCGGTTGGGTCTGCGATCTCAACGATGGTTTGTATATGTGTTAAACTATTAAAAAGAATGCATCCATGTTTATTTCATAGCTTTTAAAAGAATCTTTAAAACATTTCTTTTTCTACGCAAAAACCCTTTAAAAACGTTTTTTTTTTCAATGCAAGAACCTTTTAGAAAAAGTTTTTTTTTCGTGTATCGGTCGCTGGGAAGCCTGAGATATAAAGAGGGAGCGCTTTATGAAATTTTTCATAAATAATGCGAGGTCACAGCCGTACGCCCTTCTGAGAAAAGTAAGTCGCACGGCGGATTTTCAGGTAGCAAGTTGCATATTTTCTCGATGTCTGGTAGGGAAGCAATTTTTCGCTCTAAATTTTGCACCCATGGGCGCACAATATCCAGTAAACTGCACCCGGAAAACGATAGCACGCACAGGCATAGGTTGGATATATATGATGATATAATATAACCTATGGTTACATATCAACTGAACCCTGACCTATATGGAATATATAAATTTGAAAACGAGCGCCGGAGGCCGGGTGAATTTTAATCAAAAGATCCAATTTGCTTATAAGCGATCAAATATGGATCGAGATTATTACTCAGATAGCATATATTACGCATGAGTTTTGGGCTATTCTTTGATTATGATATAAACCGTTATTTATTTGTGTCACATAAATGAGTTTATTTATCATGTTACTGATAACGGAAACAAACTGATTAAAAAACTATGATGATATAAAGAACCTGATTTATTCATCTAAAATTTAAAAGAAACCCACAAAAACATTGATTTTGCATAGCACACACATGCGGATGCTCTATTCACATGACCCACTTAGACCACGGCGGCCTCTAGTGTGAGTTTTCAGAATCAGCATGTACGCCTTCTAATAAGGGAGTTCGACATTTCCTGAAAATTATATATTCGCGGATATTTAACCAATAAAAAGGGGGTGAAACGTTGAAAATCGCTCTAGTATATCCATACTTAGAGTTTATGTGCAAATTCAAGATCAAAGTATGTATTAAAGTATACTATTGCTTATTTTATTTTGTGGTTTATAAGTGTTAACTGTCTGAAATCTTTCCAAAAAAAAATAATTTTCCAATTTTCAGAGGGTTTTTTCTTATATGTTATACCAACGGTTATCCCCCTTTTATTATGAAAACGTCCGCGAATATATAATTTTCGGGAATAATCGAACTCCCTTATTGTGGCCTATTATTTAAAACGAAATAATGTATTCTAAAATTTTTCAGACATCAGAAAAAAACGTGCGTAAATTCGCGGATACGGTAAAATTAACCTATTTTACGATGTTATAAAACTTTCCTTAAATTTATGCATTAACAAAGAATTACATTCCAATTTTATAGAATTATATATTTAATCATATCAGCTAT
>LQRL01141109.1:4693-21184 GCA_001703475.1 Hydroides elegans
AACAGCGACATGATTTTGGTAGATTTCTATTCTTTATTTTGGAAACAAAGGAAAATATTGGAAATGGAACATGAATTTCGATTTCCAATTTAGCATGAAACACACATCAAATCTATAATAATGTTGAATTTCATATCCATACTGTGCTAATACACGAATGCAACTTGATTGCAATCGTTTTCATAGAAACAATATATTTCAAACAACAAAAAGCAGAGCCTCGTTAAACCAAACACCTCGAGAACCCCAATAACCATTCGGTATAACCTATTTTTGATTTATCCGATAATATATATAAAGAAAAAAAAACAGGTTTTGGACTTGTTATTATGTTCGATTTAAGCAAGAAAGTGGTGTATTCGTAGTCATTTAATGAAAAACTATTCTATTAAATCATATACCTTTATCAACAGGCGAGAATGCATCCGCCTCCTGCGATTCGGAGTTTTCCGTCATTGTCGCAAAATCTTCGTCGAACCCATTGTTGTTTGCAGATGTGCTCGCAGGTGGCTCATCATCAAACATATCGAACATGTCGTCCATGTCTGTGGCTGTGGTGGACGCCTTTTGGGTCATGGAGGCGTTGCTGGTGCTTCGGGATAGGGCCTTGGGATATTAAAATAACATTCAAAAGCTAGACTATTGGTTTTATTCATTAATTCTATAACCTTATTATACTTTGCTCGTGCTTCGTTAGAAGGCTTGTGGGAATATGATCATTGTTTATATAATCTTTAGCATTAACAATGAGTTTGATATGGAAAAAGAACTGAAAGTATGATTTTAAAACGATCATCTATCTAAGTTCTTAATACTTAATATTAAGTTTTCTTGGGAATGTCCAGGTCTGAGTTGCTCGCTTCACATAATATCATTATTATTATTATTTTACCTTTTCTTTCAGCAGATTAGTGCACTGTTGAAATACACTATGTTGTAGCAAGACTCTACGCAAAGCTTGCGTCTCAGCACGATAAAGGCTTTGGTCACTTGTTTGGATATGGCCGAATATGTGTCGCAAGTTTGAGAATACAATGCCAAGACCAGTTCCACTGTCCTTTCTGAGGGATTCGCTGAGCTGCTTATTAAACTTTTCAATGAGCTCCTGCAACATTCAAGCACATGTTTTATATTTCTTTTACAATGTAAAATATAACCTGGCTAATTTGAACACGACCAACTTGAATTAATGGTCTTGAATAAACGGACTTATATTTTGTAACTAGTATGCATGGATAACTCGAAATAAATCTCAAGACTCAAACACTTCGCGTTAACGAGGTTCTAGTGCAGACCTATAGACAATAGACAATATCTTTCGATGAGCCTCAAATAAAATCATTTCAAAGAGGCCAAAAATGAGAAGGCATCTATCACTTTCGTGAGTATTTTCGAACAAGTCAAAAATATAGATACCTTTAGAACTGGCAAAAGAGGTTTCTGTGAAAGCTGTTGCGATGTGAAGCAGCCTTGGTGAAAAAGTTCACAAAACACCTCGATACATTTACAAACGCATGCGCATACTTCCTCAATCTGATCGCCCTTAAAATTGAAAAATATAAATACATGTAGGTCCTATGATTCCTTCAAATTATCATTTTATTTGATAGTTGTTTCATAACATAAAATATCATAATTTTTGGATTTGTTCATATATACACAGTATACCGTAATTATTTTTTGTTCGAGTTGTAAATGTTGATAAAAACTGTATCTGTGAAGTTATATTTCATCATTTAACAGCTCGAAACTGAAAGTGAATATAATTTGGAGGAATTAATCATTAAATAAAAGGAACAAACTTGTGGTTCAGTTGAATCCAGCAAATGGTTACAATCACGAAGCAGCAACTCCATCAGCTTTGATTCTAGACTCTGGATCACAATCATCTTTTTATCTGTCTTTTTCAAGGAGGCTACACACGTTTCCTTATTGTCTTGTCGATCAAGGAAACTTGTCTTCACGTACGAATCCTCAATCGTTTGGAAGGGATTCGAAGCCAAATTTTGACTAGTGTCACTTTTTGGACTTTCTTGTATTCGCCCATCGCGCTGAATAAGAGTGACTAGAATTTGCGCCATGAGGGTAGACGTATTTTGTTCTGAATCAAGTGAAGGTACAGCTTTAGCCGACGTCATAGGGTTCATATCACCCATATGATCATATCCAGGCAATATCCAATCCAACAACTGCTCTCTCAAAGGCCACTTAGACGTGTTGTATTCTTCATTTTGAATCACATGGGGCAAATACTGTGGTCGGTAGCTGTCGGGTAAGTCGTGATGTTCCAGATAAGTTCGCAGCCATTTGAGACTAGCATACGTGGGAGAACTCAGTGTGGGCATGAACAGACTCCAAATGTCGCGATCTGGTTGCACTAAGGCGAGTTGGAGTAGGGTTTCGAGAAGGGAAAAGGCGGCAGCGGCTGCATGCTGGAGGCTGACGCATCTATAGAAATAAGAGGATGTTACAAAATACGTTTACTTAACATTATGGAGTTTGAAAACATAAACTTTGCATTGAAACTGTAGAAAAGACCTGTTTTTTTTTTTGAATATTGTCAAATTGTGTGCACGAATCAGTCGAAATCCAAATGAGGTAACCGTTATGCATTTGAATTTTTAGCGAATTTGATTTAGTTATGCAAAGAATGTTAATGTTAAACAAAGCATTAAGTGAAACCAAATGAAAACGTTAAGCAACCTCAAAGCCGAAGCCCACGCCTTCTTCCAAAGTGCCTGGCAGGATTCCGAAGTGAAATCGGTAATGTTGTCTTTGTTCCTAATCTGACTGTTAGCCACGGTCACCATGCAGCGTAGGCACCACACAGTCACTTCAACCTGTAAAGTATTGGTGACTTTCTTAAACGCGTATCTGACCTAATAATTCTTTAACATACAAATCTAGTAAGCCAATTGAAAACCTCTATGATTAACATCATCAACATGTTTTTCATTCATCATAATGCGTTATTTTTTAATTGAATACTTTAACCATAAATTTACAAATTTGCTATCATTGAATAGGTATTACCCAAATATATTCTAAAAATGACCTTTTTGGACTGCTGAAGAAGTGAAGTGAGGTCAGCTAGCAAAGAACTGTATTCTTCTTCAGGCAGACTACATGGGTATTTATCAAGTAAGCGACCAAGCAACTGCAACCTAAAGAAGAAACACCGAGAAAGAAAACATATTAAAGTCATTGGCAATATAATGAAGAGTTAATAAGTGTTAGCGTTGTGTTAAACGGCATTAGAATGGCAATAGCCTGACTACCACGAAAGGTCAGATACACTTTACTATACATTTATGACTTCAAATTTTAAGTACTAGCATGCAACATATAACATACCTTTCCAACAATTCAGTACATGGGACAAATATCCAACCAACCAGATAAACACGTATGGATATCCATCACTACCATTGTAAAATGGTAGTACCAATGATTGACACTTACCATGGTGTGGCGAGGTGCGAGTGTTGGTGTGTCATAAGTGCATGTCGAAGCGCTTGCCACCCTGATTCAACACGCCGTTTCTTCACGGCTCCACCGGCCTGTGTTGCGCCAAAAACCTGGGTGACGTCCACGCCCACACCGCAATCACGGTATAACTAGAGACAGAATGTATACGGATATAGATTGTACATATGACATTATTTGCTGTGGTTTTTTTTCTCAAAAGACCTAACTTTTTCAAACTGATACGTAGTTCGTGATCTATCATGGTTTCCCTTATAAATATATATGTGTCTGTTTCTTCGACATCAAAGAAAATTACTGGTGCCTAATAATGCTTAGTTGTTTGTTAAGAACGATACATCAGGGGTCATCAAACCAAAATGTGCAGTCTTAACTCTTAAGTCCTGATAATTTTAATGTCAATAGGTCAACACATCGGTTGAACCCCTACCTGATGACAAACATCAGCGAACAAATCGACGAAGCTTTCCTGAAGCTGAGCCTTGATAGTTTCACGAATTCTAAAATATTATAACACAACATGGTTTAGGCAGAGCCTTTTGTTAATACTTGACAAACGTATTCTTCATTGAACGTTTAATTAACAATAATTGCAAGACAGACACTCACTCCGACATAAGACGTATGTGAAGCGCCTAAAGAAAACAACCCTATTATTTTTAGAATTACCCAATCAGTTAGGAAAAAATTGATTACAGAAATCACAAATTAAATCAAGGCCTACTTACCCTGTGGTGAATTTATGCCTGCCTCCAAACTCTTCTAAATCATTGTACATAGCCTCATAGATCTTTCGCATGTGACCCTACAATCAGTTATATTCAATATGTTCCAATTTCGTTTTAAATTATCACGTTTTCAAATTATGAGCTGTTTAACAACATATCAAAGATATTAAACTGGGTTTGTACATTTTAAATCTCCAGGACTTTTTTATGACTTTTTGGAACATGAATGGTCTTCAGGACTCCAAAGACTCTGTATAAACTCAGATAAATTGTAATGAATATCTACTACAATTTCATTCTATTTCGGTAGGCACCTTACCTTCCATAGCTCCCAATCCACAGCAAATGCCCCCTCTTCCTCCGCTTTAGATCCATGAGGGTGATGTGCGCTCATCTGTAGCTGGAAAAATTCTATCAATTTATCCTGAAAAAAAAATATCCAAACTTAAGAATTATGACAGTTCAAGATCAAAGAAGTACTTAAAAATTGTGAGTAACATGAGCTTTCCTGTTCTATATGAATGTCCGATCACGTGTGTGTCAATTGCGTTTTTCTAATATAACTTATTCAAACAGTCAAATTTAATCAGCGGTTAACAAAAAGAAAATCAAATCATATCAATCTAGAGCAATTCAATATAATACCTTGAGCAGTACAGATGGCCGGTTATGCCACAAGTAAAGCAGTGGAATAGCAAGGGTTTCGCCGACGCGACAGAGCTGTTGGCGAGCGTCCGCTGCAATCGCGTGGTTCAGGGTATTCAGTGCTGTCATCATGTGCTCGAGGACCGCCATGCTGCGTTCTTGTCTAAAACAACACATTTGAAAACGGTTGATGTGTTGAAATGTTGGTTTACTGGCAATTTCACTCCAACTCATGATACGAAGTACATATGCATTATCAGAACGAAAATGGTCACGAGCTGATGCCTACAGTAACTGATATCTCATCCATATTTTATAACTGGATGACTATGTTGATCTATCAAATCAATATTAGTAGTTTGTTTTAAATGCTTTACTCAAACAATGAATATTTAAAATCATGCATATTGACAAGCAGTACCGATGTACCGAGTTTCACGATACCAACTTTAAACTAACTTTGCATCTTTGAAGAAGTCTGTGAAGATAGGAAGCAGATGGGCTGCCCGGACCACACACTGTTGTGATGCTGCGTTAATGATGCAGTGAATGATGCGAGCTAACACAACACGGTCGAAGTGAGGTGGGGGTTCGCGAAGAAGTTTGCTATAGAGAGCTAGGAGTTCTGAAACAAAAACGGAAAAATGAAATCATAAGAATTTTATTTCTTTAAAAGATTGTTTGGATCTAACTAATGACATTCAATGTAAGTATGAAATTGAACTTGTATTTTGGAATACGTTTGTGTTTTTATACATAACCTTTCTAATGCTTATTGATAAAGGCTTAACGCAATATTCAATTACATATTTGCATACGTTTACATATGTTCTATACATTTAATTTGTTTAATCAAACGTATATCCAAACCGTTCACAAACGCTTTGCTTTTACTTACCCTGCCAAGTGTTTTGACTGAGTTCACACCAGTATTTGCGAACCTGTAGAATGTCCTTGAGTAAAATGCCAGTAAGGTCAGCACCAAAGCATGACCGTGCGAAATTGTCTCCCATGACATTCAGCACATGCGCAACGACGTCACTGGCCTTTAAGCGATGCCCGTTTCCTATGATTACAATACATTAATGATAATTAAAATGGGCTGGTTTTATTTCTATACTTTTGCTCATCATTTCTTTACGGACATGCAATATTATTGAGGTTCATTGATTTTTAAAAATTCAGCTGCATTTTAGGGTTTAAAAATTGAAGAATATTGTTTAGCTACTTCAAATTGTCTGCTTTAAATTGTGTTAATATTACACATTATATATTATGATCACATAGCGGTTTGACGAACAGACAGATGGAAGGACGAAACAGGTCGATTACTTACGTTGATCAGCCAAGCGTATTATGCATTTGATCAGACCAGCAATTTCTTGCTTTTTCTTGACCATGGCCGCGGTATCCGGATTTTTCGCTTTTTGTAATGCTTCCACTTCGTGCCACATCAAGTTTTTACATTTCTATAGCATGTATAAATCAACATAATACGTTTAAGTTTTTTCTTTTGAAGGCATGCGTCTACATATTATGATCACATTGGAAAATTATATAAAGCTCAACTTTCAACAAGTTATGAAAATAATGTACATCTCAATTTGGAATATATGGACTGAAAGGAAGTAATAAGACCATGAATTCGCAAAAATAAATGATATAATGCATAGCACTTTATAATGGCTAAATAAAAATCGTTATTCGTTATAAGTCCTTTTTTACCAATACATGTATTGAATATATGTAACATATGATAGGTAACTCCAAACGCAAGATGATATAAGAAAAACTAATTTAGTTCGATTATATTGTGTCTTAATATGCTTGGTTGAAATGCTTTACCTTAAACAAAGTATCCCATCCGAATATCCTTCTCTCATTTTTGCTATCTACGGCCTTTTGATCAGAGTTTTTATCCAGGATTTTCAAGACACTCTTCTTATTCAAAAGTTGGCGAATCTTTTCAGTTTGTTTCTACAAACCAAAAATAAAGCTCAATCACATAAACATGTTATTGCAACACATTCTATATATTTCTATTCTATATATATCCCGATTAAGTTTCATTTTTTATCTTAACATCAACATTGACTTTGTTATTATTTAAGGAATGATTTTAACTTAACACCCTAGAAATTCCAAAGATAAATTAAATTACTGCAGCTGATAAACACGTCAGAGCATTATATGCCATAAGGATATGCGTTCAAAATCTCAATACATTTTATTAGTTTTCGTATTCGAGGGGCTTACATACCTTCCTCTCTGTAGCTTTCTCGGTATCTGCCGCACGACAGGCAGTGACGAGCTCAGACAAGAGATCCATCATGAACCGCTTTAGTCGAAACTATAATGAATCGTACATATCGGTTTCATAATATGACATTATACTGAAAATAACAGCGTTTTCTTTCGATTTAAGACCACGTAAATTCATTGAATCTTTTCATCAACCTCAAAGAAATTCTTCTTAAACAAGGAAGCATTTGTGCATTTTTTGCCCGTCAGTCTCTACGAAACTTTTTTAAGAATACCGGCCATCGTACCAAAAGTCATATACAAATACATTCTTTCTTTTCGAAGTTTCAAGAAGTGTAATTTATCTGAAGACGTATAATGACAAATGTCTTGTACACACTTCTACATCTATCCGTTTACTTGGCAAAAGGTTGACTCTCTCACGAACGAACCTATAAATTAGGATCGGACGTGCAGACAACCTTATTTTAAACGCAAAACATATATCAATGTGACAGTCTCTAATGAGTTTCATTTTGCCTGATTTTCCCTCATTGTTTCCCTTAACCATGATTGATACTGGTTCTTTTATATTAAACAATTGATATATTTTGTTTGTTTGTTTATTCTTCGGTATTATAACAAAGCATAATGCAATGTGTACAATATCAATAATAAGAAATACCGTAAATGCACATTTTGTCAACAATACCAAGGATCGCCAATGAAAGCCCTACTCGTAGAGCTTATTTCCAATTAGGTTTTACGACTCGTATTTACTTGTACTCTTAGTTACACTTGTACAAGTAGTGAATATCCGAGAGCTAAATGTGCGGGCTAAATTTGTGAGAAAATCATAAAAATAAAAAATAGTTATTTAAGCGAAATTCCCTAATTTTGTTTTCCCATGATTCATAATTCAATTCATAGGTCTATTTATTTCATAGCTTCAAACATACATGTGTGATTCATAATGAAATTCCCCAGGCTGTGAGCGTCATTTTCTCTGTATCTATAATAAAACCGAAATTCCATGATTTGCAAAAGTGCTTTTGAAAATTTCTGAATCTCACTGATAATGGACAACCTGAATAAGGTAATGTAAAATTTGGCAAGTTGTTACGTTGCCATAAAATGGGCTTATCCGAAGAGAAATCGGCGCGATGGGCGATAATTAAATAAATTATCTAAAAATAGCAGAACATACTTTGATTTGCCAAGCATATACATGTGGATAATAAATCAATATTTCAAGGTATATATATTTTGCAGCTTAACATACCTAATCATTTGAAATTCAATTTGTTTGCAAATGTTTCATTTTCAGATTTGATAAAAACCAGTTCAATCACTTAAAACAAAACCAGCGAAAAAGACTAGCTCCCAATGAAACGCTCCCGAAACCTGCCAGTTTAACGGTACACGGTGATGAATTAAAATCTGACAAATAAACTTAAACTGCATTCATATTTATGAATATGAGTTAAAAGAGTAATTTTAAACACACCATAAAATCAATCTATGGGTCTAAAAAATCTAACATGTGTGTGAGTTTGGGGTGGGGAAGGACCAAGTGTATTTTCAAAGGTTATTGTCATTAAAAGAGTATTGTTTAAGATCCTAGTCATGAAGTAGGTTGACGACGACGCTTAACGTGGTAGCGGTTTTGATGAAGGTGATCCCTGCATGTTGCAAATATCATGGATCTCCAAAAGGAGATACAACTAGGCAGATCCTCGAGGGGATGACATAAATAATAGATAAAATCCTAGTTTTAAACGATTAAATGTTGAAATAAAAGTTTATTGATTTTTGCTCATTTTATTATACATTTTTTTCTTCCTAGACCGGTTTCGGTCTTAAAAGACCTTCTTCAGTAGATTTTGTGTGAGAGAATAAAACTCTGATGAATACAATTTATGCAGGGGGTCCTTTGAATTAAGGAGGATCCAGATCCTCCCAGAATCCTATTGTCTTTTGAGGATTCAAGTGAAACATATCATAAACAAATATTTAGCCCTTTGTGACGTCATAAATAATTGTTCATTTTACAATTGGATTTTTATCAACAATTTCACCCTTTGAGACGTCATAAATAATTGTTCATTTAATGGTTGCTATTGTGACTATGGCTTAGAACGAATGAGGATTTCTGTGTAGCTTAGTACAGTGGTTACGCAATACATGTATATGGGGCGAAAGGGGTGAGCGGGCTAAAAGTGAGACAATGCATGCATGTTCAGTATTTGCATTGCACTATATAGCGCATCAGCTTCAGTACTTTGCTGTGCTTAGCAGCAATAAATGCTAAAAATGTTATATTTAACTCATTTACGGGTGTTATGATTTAAAAACTACTTTTAAGTTTATTTTTTTTAAAGAATTGCTTTCAAATACGTACATTCTAATTCCCATATATTGGATAATTTTCCTATTACAGATATTCAATATTAACTATTTAAGCTTTTTTAAATCTTAAATAAGCCTATGGCCGTTATGGTTCTCAGCAAAGCTATAATTTATTTTTATGATTTTGACAATACCACATAATTCAAAAACTCTACCATTACAAAATCATTTTATAAAATAAACATGTTTATAAAATCATTGGATACTTAATAAAATAGAAATTAATCCTCGAATTGTTTTATAGGGAAAAGTAATGCCCGAGCCCGCCAGGCTCTAGCAATCTTATTATTTCCATCGAGTAAATAAAAATGTTGATAAAAGCACTCTGGAATTGTTCTTGTATTTCTTAAATTTCCATTTTTTTCTATTTGATTAAGATTTCTTATGATAGATAAAGTCTAGCCATATTTCTTAGATTAAAAAATATATTAAGTTTACTTTTAAAAAATATATTTATTCTACATGTCTTAGTGCTAATTGGGTCGGCTACAACTAATAAATATGCAGTACTTCCAGGCGCTCTTAATATTCTTATATAAATCGCTTCATTATTTGTTTTCGTATAAGCGTAAATGATATGCTATATGGAAAAAATATATTGTTCACTTTTAAGACGGGATAAATTTACCCATATAATGGGAGCAACATAAATGAATTAAAAGGGTAAATAATTTGCCTTATAACTCAAACATATTTTCGTTGATTTATGATTTTAAAACACATGCACATACATTAAAATACACTGAACACTGTAATGCAACATAGCTCAATGACCCGCTACCCGAAATATCTCCTGCAGTACGACGCTTTTCGAGCCTCCCATTATTGTAAAATTGAATTAATACATGCATGTGAATGATATAAATAACATTTAAAAATGATTCACATTAGAATAACATGTCAATACAAACAAACACTAATATTTTGTAACTATCGTATACATTAACAATAAGGCTTATAACTATTTATAAAATGTCAATATCAAATTGATGGAGATTTGAATTTCAGTTTTGTGTCGAACGCGTGTGTTGTGGCCCCAGTACCATCTTTTCGCGAGAACTGTTAATAGTATAATACATCTCCGAAAGTAACTGATAAAGAGTTCCATATATATATCCTTGCTGCCCCAAGTTATAATATATATCATATATATTTTTGACATCTCCTGTTATTGGTTTTCGATTGAAGTCTGAATTTGTTACTATAAAGCGGTTTATTTCAATTTATTCCTTTAGTCATTTGGTTCTTTTTCAATGTCATTGAGGTTTCTTTCTCCTTTTCTTTAGTTGTATATGTTGATCCTGAATGTAGAAATTTATAAAGTTTTGTAACAATATCGCTAATTGTAAATTTCCATAAGATAAGAAACTAATATTTTGGCTGTTTTTTAGATTATTATTATTCAATACAAATGCATCAGCGACATGATTTCCGTGTTTCAAATCTGGCAATATTGTTGAAAGAGTTGTTTCAATGTGTTCATGGTCGTTTATAGGTTTCTTACTGTTGAACATATACATTTCTCGTTGGTTGTTTGTTGATTTCGGTTTAGATCTTTTACATATTAAGATAACTGTTTTTATTTCAACATTTTATCGTGCTAAAACTAGGATTTTGTCTATTAAGATCCTAGTCAGTACATTCTAAATATGTATTGTTAATGATGTTTTATTCCTTATCCAAAATATAGAAATCTAAACTTTTTTTTCAGTAAACTATACTTACAGAATTCTTTACACAATATCGTTCAGACTATGATTCAAAGAACTGCATTTAGCAATACTTAAGACATGTAACTTGAATAAACGGTTAGAAATTACTTAAAAAATATAAACCGATGCCACATTAAAAAGGATATATATATTGTTTAAAATAAAATAAAGGGGAACTTAGTTCAAATATACACATGTATTCCAGTATCAGTTCGCTTTCATGAATTATTGAAATGTTTGAACAAAATGTATTTTCTTAACATTCCCATTTGATTACAAAAAAATAACAAAGATACTTATTTTACCTGGAATAATTTGAAATGTTACTAGATTTTATGCTAAATATTATGGAAATAAACAAAATGAAAGCCTTAAAAATCGAATAGTAGAGTTTGGATAACACAAAATAACTAAGATACTTACTTTACTTGAAAATATTTGCAATGACGCTAGATTTCATGCTAAATTGTATTTTATAAACATAATGAAAGCAAAATAAAATGGAATTTGAAGAAAAAATGGGTGAGGAATAAAAGTGACCACTAAAGAACAGGGACCTATATCATTGTATTTCATAGCTTTAAAGTTGACTGCCTTACACCGCACTTGTTAAAGTGTATTGTATGTAGAGACTTCCGGAATTTCTTTTCTATCAGGTTTCTTGCTGAATTCAATGGGGCATGCCACTCAGATTCTAGAACATATATGAAGATTTCAACAGTTTACATCAGAAAAAAACATATGGATGGCTGTGAAAATAGAGGACAGTAACAGAAGACAAATCTTGATGATTAGTCGAAATCATGCTTATTTGGTTGGACAGTGTATCTGTCGACTGGGAACATGATTTCAGAGTTTAAATTTGAACTTTTTTCCTGTCACAAGAGGTTCCAATACAGACCCAAGACAATACTCTGACTAAACAGAGCCTCTTGAATATCTGCTCAAACTGCTTATTTTTATTTTATCAAATCCATGTATATGACTCTGGTATTCTTAAATATGTATTTCTCTCAGCATCTAAAGCTCAGGAAAATCGCTGCATGGGTTTAAGAAACATGTATTTACTATATACAGCGTTGGCACACTAATAATAGACTTTAACTTAACTCTACAAAGACCGTGTTTATGGTGGACTGAAAACGGCCCAAACTCATTATCAAGGAATAAGTCGTTGGCGATAACGCGATACCCGCATCTGACAGTTTGAAAAGTTTAGGAATCAGGCATGAGACCACTATTGTTTTACTTATATAGTTCTTTATAGCATATTTCGTCACTGCACGTTTCACAACAAATTCCGCCAAATAATCCATATATCGCTGCAAAGAACCATCCTAGACTGTTAAAAACATGAAAGTTTAAATATAGGTTGACCATCTCGTTTTCGAGAAAAAACGGGATTTGTAACAGTACCCTCCGATTTCTCTAATTTTGTGACCTGACCTATTTGCTGGCACCAAAATATACACATATTTTCCTACGCCATTTTTGAAAACTAAAATATGCATGAGCTATTATCAAATGGTTATTTTCTAAATAACCTTTGTCTACTCTAACAGTATGCAACGAATCAACCCAAATAATGCATGTTTGGCAGAAATATAGCACATTTATAATGGAACTCGGTTTGCGAATTAACTTCCGGGTCATGGTCAACCAGCGTGATAAGTTTCAAAACAAAATAATAAGTGGTCTAATTCCTATCAGCGATGGGTTTTTTTTCTTCAATTTAAAAGATTCTCTAGCATACAAAATTTCAGTTCGTTAGGAAACATAACTCCGAGTTCCAGACGATTTGGTCCTAAGCCCTGGTTGCTATGGCGATTTTTCACCTCCCCCTACCATCCTTTAATGGGGTGCATTACGAGACTTTGGGCTGATAGTTATTTACGGCAGGTGTGAGAAGCCTACTTTTGTGATCGCCAAAGAGGCTGTTATGTAGTTTGAAAACCCATTATTCAAATTCCATGGGCTCACTATGCCTCTCAACAAAGAATAAACGCAATAAGAGTTCACCCATGGAATTTATAGAAATGGCTATCGGAATTTATAAAATACTGTTTTTTAGCCAAAATCAACTCGATTTGCATAAGAAAGGCCATTTTAGTTAACAACATTTTGATAGTTATGTCTAATTCTTGCTGTATATAATTTATTCTGGATATATATTTGTGCTTAATTTATCTTAAGTAGGGATTTTGTAACAATATGGTACCAAAATAACATCTCTATCTCTTTTATATGCTGAGAAACATGGGATTATATCAAAATAGACCCAATTTTTGTCGGTTTTGCATATCAGGCCTGAGACCACTATTGTTTTACTTATATAGTTCTTTATTGCATATTTCGTCACTGCACTTTTCACAACAAATTCCGCCAAATAATCCATATATCGCTGCAAAGAACCATCCTAGACTGTTAAAAATATGAAAGTTTAAATATAGGTTGACAATCTCGTTTTCGAGAAAAAAACGGGATTTGTAACGGTACCCTCCGATTTCTCTAATTTTGTGACCTGACCTATTTGCTGGCACCAAAATATACACATATTTTCCTACGCCATTTTTGAAAACTTAAATATGCATGAGCTATTATCAAATGGTTATTTTCTAAATAACCTTTGTCTACTCTAACAGTATGCAACGAATCAACCCAAATAATGCATATTTGGCAGAAATATAGCACATTTATAATGGAACTCGGTTTGCGAATTAACTTCCGGGTCATGGTCAACCAGCGTGATAAGTTTCAAAACAAAATAATAAGTGGTCTAATTCCATCATAGTGGATAAATCTCTCTCCTTGCTATAATAAGGACTTTTATGTACTATCTGAATAAGATAAGGAAGATAAGGACATATCTCACAGTCGATGCAATACAAACTAAAGCGTAATGTTATATCATCAACTGGATAAGCTATTGCATAATCATTCTAATTTTACTCAAAGAATTACAACTTAAAAGATTCATTAATATAGCGGATAGGCTTAGGGATTGCAGTGCCACCAATATACTAGAGAATTTTATTGGCTGAAAATTGGATAAGTTAAGTCTTTGAAATACCTGCCTCGCATGGAAATCCTGTAACAATAGCGTTCAGTCGAATATTTTGAATCACAAAACACCTCGAAATCAATCACTGTATCTGATAGATGGGCACCCTACGACACATTTTCAAAAAGTTGTAAAAACACCTTAAAACAATTACAATTAAGAACAACAAACTAAATGTTTTTGAACAATAAAAGTATGCAAAGAGGTGTTTACTTTTTCCAAGATAGCTGGGCTGCGGTCCTTTGTCTAGCAAGCTTGCAACATAAAAGGACCACCTTTTGCAAAATTGGAAATGTTGAATACAACCAAATTACTCACATATCTTGCAAATAAACAGCTTATTAGATAACTACCAGCAAGTTTAATGAATTTCTAAATAATAATTTTCTTTCCTTATTGCAAAAATCGAGAAATTATATGAACAAAATTGAGCCTCAAACTTCTCAAATCTCCAAGCTAGAAAGTATTTTCTCCAAATTTCCAACCCGATTGGAATGTAGTGGGGAACTTGTTGGGGAACAGCTCGTGAAGTGCGCTTCTCTGAGATCAACGAATAATCTCAATCCCTGTGTATCAACAACACAAACTGTCCTGTTGATCGTGCCTGTTGGAGCTACACACGCAAGCTCTGGAATTCATTGCCCAAGATAATCAACAAGCAGACAGACACCGCGTTCTTGATTTAATAGCAAACTCAAAATGCATTTGACAGAAAAAAGTACCGTTATTCACCACATATATAAATCCGTATTGTAGAGTGTAAATTGGTGATAGCTTGTATAAAAACAGAGAATGGGACCGATTAACCCATAACATATCATATTTATGTACGCGATAGTGAGTGCAATGAGAACAATGCAGCAGTCAGCTAAACGGCTTTTCACGTTGTGTGTGTGGACTAAAGGTCCAGGCTTACATAACTGATGGTGCATGTGCATTGATTGCATGGTGTTTTACACCCTAACTTATAATCTAAAATTATTTATTCAAAATAAGTATTTAGAAAATGTTCTAAGATAAAACCAAATATAAATAATCCATTAATCATTATCACCTAAAACACAGGATGTCCATATAAAATGCAGCTAAAATGTTGTTAGAGACCACTAAGTCCCTTGTTGCCTTATACAAATATAATAAAGTTTTTCCTATCAAATATCCCTTGAGATGAGTATACAAGCCAGCAATGAAAGATTGTCTTTAACATAGGTGCAGTGTTTAATTATGTGATTAATTATTTCTATCGAGGGAAGAATCTTAGAACATTGATTAAACACATGTAGTTTCATCTATCTTACACGTATGACCACATCTTTTGTAAGACAGTCAATGCGCTTGATTGATGCAAACGTAATTTAAGTGGAGTAAATAGAGTGGGCTCAAAGGAGTAACATTATAATATTTTTAACGTTTTATATCTGGTATAAACAAGTTTCGTTATAAATATTTGTTTTCTATGAATGTTTGAATAACACAAAAAAAAATAGAAAAATGCAAACGTCAGATGTTATATAATCAACGATCAAAAATTACAGAAGTACAAAAATATATATATTTTTTTCTAAATGGATATATACACAGACAGATTCAGAGTTATAAAACTCAAATTTTTATCGTGTGGTTCAATAAATATATCACACAGAAACAATATGGATAATCGGCGATTGATACACTTGTGAGTGAAACCAATCAATTCATTATCATTCAAAGCAAATATATAGAAGGGATATTAAAAAATGGATATATCTTTAACCTTTATTTACAATGGTAAATATGACGTCACCATAAATGACGTCACAACAACAACGCGGCGTCGACGTTCCGTAAAACTTCCACGTCATTATGGCGTCAGTGAGACATATTTTATGACGTTATTCCCAAAGCAAATATAGCATTGAAATTGCGAAACTATAACAATTTTTTTACGTCACGACGTCTGTCACGTGAAAATGACGTCGCTACGATAGCTTAGTTGTATGTTAAGTCAATACGATTATTTATTTAAATAACGTCATAAAATATGTCTGAATGACAAAATTACGTTGAAAGTTTGACGTAATTTCGAAGTCGCAATTTGACGTTATTGTTACTTCATTTATGGTCGGGACGTAAGTCGACGCTTAAAAGACATCATTTAAAGATTACCGGTAGCTTGCCTGATGTTGGATTTCCGCAGGGGGGGGGTTGGTAGTTGGGGCTTTTCGCCTAT
>LQRL01141110.1:22641-40848 GCA_001703475.1 Hydroides elegans
GGTAATATTCATATTATCAAGACAAAAATGGGAAAATAGGTAGCACTAAAAAGAGTTGAGAGAAGGGCTTGGGGTATAGGAATATGTGCTTGGTCAGGGATATTTGTTATGATAAGAGAGACCCCGGGAAGGGAGGAAGGAGTATCATTTCAATTGGTTTGATTGTGTTTAAAGAAAACAACTTAGCCTATAACTAGAGTGACTAGAAAAACGAGAATGACTTTGATTGACGAAATATAAATCTTTTATACCTGTTAATCATATTTGTTATGCATCATAACTGTTTTATGTGACTTGTTTCACAAAAAAATGTACATTTTGAGTAAAAGAGTGTGATAATTAATATAGAAATATGAATGTAATTTTACTAATCGAATTATGGACATATTTTATCATGTTTGTATGTTTGCCTAGTCGTACCAAGTTTTTTTTCATCGTGAGGATTATGCCTTACCTCGAAATTATTTTTGATAAATGATTTCAAATAAGCAAAACAAGCAAATGAATAAAATGGAAATTTGAAAATGTATTGCTGTCATTTATTCTGAAGAAATCTAAATCGATATATTATATAAAATGACGATATAAAATTAACGATATATCGTATAAATTGATGATTCAACACTTTTTTTCGACGATAAAGGCTGTATATATTCACCTTAATTCACAATCAAAAATATACGCATTCAATCTATCAGTCCATTCTCCGTATTTTTACATATTAACAAGCTTGTAGTTTAAAGCTTCTTGGCTTAATGCTTAGCTATATTCAACAATATTCATATTATACCATACACGTTTGTATAATATTTAATTATGTCCTCCCGTTTCACTACATATTTCTTAACTGTGGAGCTACGACGCTTACTTTATATGACGTGGATACATAAACTTATGCGGGACGTTTGGCAAGTTTATTTTCATGATATTTGAGAGAGATACTTGAGCGTAATATAACGTTGATAAAAACTTCTTGACTATTTGACCATATCCTTTTATTGCCACACAGAACGTCGATTACGCAGTTAAGTAATGTCATAAAAATCTTCGTTTACTTGAAAGGTTTGCTCGATATATGAATGTACATGTACAGGAAACACTCAAGATAATAGCTAATTACATATACTACTGTTTATGATTGCAAAAACATAAAAATACCATTTCACATCCTTTTGATGATAGATAAATGTCCAAAATTGATATATCAATTCAAAACAAATTCTGACTGATCATTACTGCTCTTCCATCAAAACACAAATCTGTCATGTTTATTTGCAGAAAACTGGTTATATTTAAGATTGAGAAAGAGAAAAAAACATTATATTAGCTGCGAGATAGAACACAAATCTCCCTCGCAAGTTCTGAATATAAAGAATATTAACATAAAATCGTATTAAAGATCAAATTGTATAGGAATTATAGATTATTCTTGTTTCATCGGATCGCAGAAATACCATACACCGTAACACGGCAATCTTAAGTTCTGACAATTTCAATTTCTGTAATTAATTTAAATTTATAAAAATAATAGGAAAAGGGTTTTCTTGTTCAATATTTTGCTTAGGATATATATAACAATGTTCAAACATAACAATTAGTCCTGTGTGGTTTCCCACTGAAAATGGGTCCCGTGGGAAATGCTTGTTAAATCTTATTACTTTATATTTTCTGAAAGGTATATGTGTGTAGATAATTTTAACACATGTTGCCAATTTTTATTTTGACATTTAGTTGGTAAATATTACGATGGCCGAAAGGTGGTATTTACCTATTTTGAGCTGAAAATTATTTGCTATACCATCATATTTACGCATGTAATTATTAGTAGCACCACTCAATTAATGATGAATTTATTTCCCGGTATCATGCTGATCTTGTAAAATAATAATTACAAACTGAATTACGCATTACGATGGCCGATAGGTATAATAATGGATTGAATTAGTCTTGCATATATGACTTGTCATATGTTGTCTCATTACTTTTATGTGAGCACATATGAGTAGCAAATTATCATAAGTGTTATAAATAATTCCTATTCGATGTTTAGTGAAATGATTTTACGATGGCCGATAAGTGATATTTGTATATTAAATATTTAACTTTTGTGATTTACTTTTCACATAGACATGAACAATATTAAATTTAATATTAGTGTGATTATGCTCAATAAATTCTTGTTCCTAGCTCGACAAATAATAACGAAATGAAATAACGATTGCCGGAAAGAAGTTTTCATAGTGAATGTGCTTAAGATTCTCGGGTCTTTTGTATTTTATTTATACAAAGAAACGTATCTCATGGTATACCCCCAGACCGATAGCTTTCAAAGCAAGACGGGGTTGACCGGCGATACATGCCCGTTCCTCTTTACTTGTGGCACTTCTTTTTCAGCTTATTGTTAGCCTTGGTATCCCCATTTCGAAATGCTTCATGTTTGCAAAATCCCTAAAACTTTCATGCTCAACCACTCTTAATATAAGCTTGGCAAATATATTAAAGGGTTACAGTGATAATATATCCATGGTTTGACCCTTTTTATCTATATTTGTTCAGTATCTCTTGCGTGCTTCCTACGGCAGCCTGCTTTAAGCAATCCCTGTAATTATCAATCCCTGTAATTATTTCAATATCCGAATAGTATTCTATTTTATAAGTACTTTTCATAAGAAACTGTTCAGTCAAAATTGTATTGTCTCCAGGATCAATGGCATTAATGGCTTTTCTGACTTTCTTTTTAGGATTATCGTTCTTCCTGTGCTATCTATTCTTTACGTATATCCTCATCAATATTCGAATAGTATTCTATTTTATAAGTGTTTCATAAGAAACTGTTCAATCCATATTGCATTGTCTCCAGGATCAATGGCATTAATTGCTTTACTGGCATTCTTCTTTAGGATTGTCGTGCTTCCTATGCTTTCAATGTGTAAATTATATATTAATTAGTATTCAAATAGCTATATATATGCTCTCTCTATCTTTCTTGTTGATTGAATAACACCCGTTCATCTTTTTTGCGATACAACAGTTAGCTGCTCTTTTTATTCTTTAATTAATCATTTACAATGTTAGCTAACGGTTGGCCATAGCATTACCTATGAGGTCCTGATTTCTGAATGAGTGAGAAAAATGGTTTATTTTCATTTAGAACAACATTCGAAGAGAAAAAAAAGTTACATCACCGAATTTTTTGATATAGGAATACATATGCTGTAACAAAACTCGAAATAGCACTTCGCTGCGCTCTGCCTACCTCATCAGCGGTTCTACCCCTGCCAGTGTTCTCCAATAGCAGATAGGCACATCGAATAAGTCCGACCAAACCGCCGGTTAGGGTTATACCGATATCATACACAATAATCAAAAGAACAAGCCTCTCGGCCATCCAACATCTATATAAAACACGAACAAGAGTGTTGTCCGGGATGGCTCTGTCTACGTCTCATATCCCAATAGTAAATTATTAAGACTGCATTGTTGCACTATAACCGCATAGACCCATGGGTGTACAAGACCGTGTTTCATGCCTTCTAAGCCCATCGGATAAATCAACAACACAAACAAGACAATCGATGCCAGAACCTTTCAATTATGCCAGTCATTCCTGGTCATCTCCCAGACCTTTCCCGGGAGTCCCCTAGTCTATTCCTAGAAGCCAGCCAGACTTTTTTGACTGTCAATCCACACGAATAGAGAAATCAGATATATTAATACAAATGCTGTAACAGAGATCGAGACAGCACTGCGCTGCCTGCTCTGCCTGCTTGATTAATAGCCACAACTATGTTATCTTATCCGGCCATCATAATAACAATTGAATTTTAAAATATAATAGTTCATCACTGTATAAAGCATACTTTTAGCTACGATTCATTTACAAGAAAATTCATTTGCATCATCCCGTAGCAAATTAAAAAAAAAACATCTTTTTTTACAATCAAAAGTCACTTATCGGCCTCCGTACTATATTTCTATAGATGATTAAATCTTAGATTTTGTCTGTACTATGTACCTTCTGTTTGAAGCCACACCAGAATATTCAATTAAGATAAGGGAATATTGATTGGATTTCCACATTTCATCCTCTTCTGTTTGTGACAAAAATTAAATTATCCATATCGGCCATCGTAATTGTAATTGAACCCTATAATATAACCTTCTTAGCAAAAATATATTCAAACCGTAGTTTCATTGGCATTATTCAATGACAATTTACCTTAAAGCAAGGTTATCCCTTTTTTTCAACAGAAAATGGACTTATCGGCCACCGTATTATGTTTGTTTTACATTTGTTGTTATCTATAATTATGTAAGAATCATTTTATTTCTATTAGATATTAGAAGTATAAGATTTTGCACAAATAGGATAGTTTTGAATGCATTTTTTATTTCATATATTTCTTCTTTTATAATGGAAATTACCCATATCGGCCATCGTAATTTATACATATATTTTTGAAGAATAAAAAATGGCAACATGCTTATTTCAAAAGAAAACCTCAAAACCTTTCCAAAAATGTATGATGCCAAGATTTAACAGGAAATTCCCACGGAATGGTAAACCACACCGGACTAAATTAGAAAGAAAAAAAACATAATTTGACTAACTGATAACACTTATTGGGATTGCAAAGTGGCTCAAGGCAAAATACTTGTGGGCATAATAGCTAGTTGATCTGGAGGGAACTGAAACATAAATAAATCACTAACTGTTATCTATTTCGTCGTTGAAAAGAAACGGGACAGATTCAATATTGAACGATTGATGCGGTCAGACTTTTTGGCACTTAATGGTTTCTAAATAGCGAAAGAAATATTTAATTGCTTGCCCAAAGAGGAATAATTACTATATTTACTCACAATATAATGAACAAAAACATTTTGGTCAAGCCTCTTGATATTTTAGATTTTCTTATGGGAAATTTAGATACATGTAAAGTAATCGATTTCTAGTGTACACAGAAAAATGACATTTTATGAACGCAATATAAGTTTTTTTCGACCAGCTTTATGACATTACGAAACCATCAAATATGGATGTGGTTGTCATAAACGCAACCCTTGCTATTTATTTATTATTTATCGTTCAAGCGTGTGGACACTCCTTTACATTGTAAAATAATATAATTTGTAGGTTATTTTGAAGGTTTTAGAAACAAATTTGTTTTGTCTCAACACATAATGAAAAATAACACATATGACAATATATTGTAATAATGAATTTAACTCACATCATCAATGACATAATCAGTCATAGAGGTTGCCCTCACAAACGAAAGAAGTCCAATGCCTAACAAAATTGCAAAGTGAATCCCGATTTTCATAGTAATTACTATTTTTCCACTCTTTTTTTTGCAATTAAAAAACTTAAAGATGTTTTTACAAAGCAAACCTATTTTGATTTGAATTATTTTAAATTTAATTGCAATACCGTCCTACAATATACATTAAACGCAATATTGATTTAAATCAATCTCTTTGAGTAAGATACATTACGGCTACTATACAAAATGAGGGTTAAGGTAGAAACACATATGAGAAAACAACGCTTGTTTCCACATTGTTTTCTTTTTTACTAGGCTCTGCGTTAAACAACAAAGAAACACACGAGGAAAAAACGTGAACATTGAATAATTGTTTATTCGAAGTTTCAACGTTGTTTGTTTTTTTTGCAACGTCAAAAAGTGGCTGTTTTTAAAGAAAACCAGTGTTGTTTCCTCATATGTGTATATCAATTTGTCTTTTTGACTGTAGCCTTTTGTGTTCTTGAAATTATGATGTAATTAGCATTTTGCTTTTAGCATCGCGCTTTGCTTCTTCAACAAAAGCTTGTTAATCATTTCACGAACCAAATTGAGTTAAAATCTTTTAAATTAGAAGAGTCGATAAATTTGCATTTTAGAATGCAGCGTGTCTCTTGTTTTATTTGATGTTATATTGATACGAAACCGAAAACGCGTCTATCCGGTTTAAAAAACAATCAATTTTTACTCGGTCGAGCAAACTGTCTGTTTTATTAGACGAAACTAATCGCATCCCTATATAAAGTTGTGCTGCATTTATAACCTATTGCATATTGTAAAGTACATGTATGTTTATGTACATATCATTCTTTTTTTATATTAGACCACGAAAAAATGGTAACTTCAAAGGACTGTATATTACTAAAGTTCCATTTTCCCGGTTAGAACAAAGCTTTTTTGCTGCAAATTTAGAGAATTAGATTCTGGGGTTCACAATGACGACCCTGGAACCCAAGTCGATATCCCTCTTAAGCCAATTAATTTTGAAAGAACCTGACAGAAATGGTCAAATTCTTCGGGAAAAGTGTCAAACATTGGTCCAAAAATCAAACATATGACAAAGAAAAAAGGGAGAACAGGATAATCTATAAAGAACAATAAAGAAAAAATCATGAAAAATCATGTTTATTATTTTGAATATGCTTATAATTTCATTATTAGTACGAACAATTGCAAAAAGCCCGCGTTTTAGAAGATGTTTATGCTGCAGAAAAATTGGGAAAACTGCAAAGAAAATAAAGGAATATTAAGGTTCAAACACGTTCTCATGACAATACGTTGACTTTAGAGCGATCCAATTGTTTGATGTTTATGATTAATTAAAATCAAGTGTAAACTCAGCGCGAAATCGAAGGAATCAGTCGTTACGTTATGCATTTTCTTTCATACATAGAGTATTGTTGATGGTCATCCGCTTAAAACAGTTGAAATCATCGATTCCTTGATAAAGTACAAACGTATTGAATTTATTTAACTCTAGAGTTCGTGGACAACTAGATGCCAACAACACCAAATAAGATATCTTAATTCATATGTATTTACATGAGTTAGGCATCTTGTAAGAAATATTTGATTACTGTTAGTTTAAAATATAAGCGTGCAGTTAAATAACTATTGTTAAAAAACGAAATTTTCATTCATGATAATAATCACTGAACTTATTGAAGGTTACTGAGTCGCGATTACGCTCCAAATAACAAAAATTCTAGAGCATCTCTAAATATGCCCAATGTTGTAAATGGGAGCACCACCAGCCACTTTATATAGCGCATTTAACCATTTTCAGCCCCGAAATATGCTCGAAATCTGCCCGAAAGTTTAGTTATTATTACCATGAACGAGAATGCAATTGTTTAGTAATCGCGCGTGCGTGCGCTTTAATTTCAAACCAACAATTGTTGATTTCATATCTCCATTAAAATAAACCCAACACACTCAGCGTAGGTGTCCTATTTAAGCAGAGAGCGTTCATAGTACAATAGTCCTGACTCTGTCTCATATTCAATCTTCTTTTTATAACAGTCTATCCATAACGAATTAATTGATTGTGAAGGCTTATTTACATCCTATTTCTGATATTTAATCATCAACTAACGTCATGCCATCAAATGTACTTTATCATTTCAAACTTATGTCGTAGATTAAGTGTCTTAGTTAATTACGCTTTAATATGATTGGTGCTTTTGTATTGTGATGTCTAAGACCGATGTAACTAATTTGACAAACAGTTCATTGAGTTCATCATATGATTATAAAACGGAATTTATTGGTAAGTTATCTAATTATGAGATTTAAATGGATTTAAACACAATGTTCGTAATATACTAATTGATAGTGAAGTCTCATTATAGTTAACGTATTGACCTGAGAACGTCTTTGACCTATATTATTTCCTTTATTTGTTTTGAAATTTTTCCAATTTTTCTGCAGCATATACAACTTTTAAAACGCGGGCTTTTTGCCAATTTTCGCACTAATCATTCTATTGTAAGCAAATGAAAAATAATTCTTTCTTGATTTTGATGCATAGATTACCCTGTTCTACATTTTCCTTTGACATATGTATAGTTTATGGAACAATGTTTGACACTTTTCCCGAACGAATTTGACCATTTCTGTCAGGTATTCGCAAAATTTATTGACTTGGCTTCCAGGGTCGTCATTGTGCACCCAGAATTAAATCTCAAAATTTGCAGCAAAAGAGCTATGTTCTAACCGTAAAAATGTAACTTTAACATCATATTTCTGCAATTTAATCATCAACTCACGTCATGTCGATCAAATGTTCTTAAGCATAACGAACTTATTTTGTAGATTAAGTATCTTAATTAATTTACGCATTAATGTAATTTGTGCTTTTATATCATGATGCCCAAGACTGATGTCACTAATTTGAAAAATAGTTGATTGAGTTCATTATTTGATTTTAAAACGGAATTGATTACTAATGAGATTTAAATTGATTTAAACACAACGTTTGCAATGTATACTTATTGATTGTGAATGCTTTTAACATCCATTTTCTCGATATTAATCATCAACTAAAGCCATATTAATAATATATATTAAGCATATCCAACTTATTCTGTAGATTATGTGTCTTAATTAATTACGCTTTAATGTAATTGGTGCTTTTGTATCATTTAGGCCCAAGACCGGTGTCACTAATTTGACAAATATATTAGTGAGCTCATCATATGATTAAGAAACGGAATTTATTAGTAAGGTCTCTAATAATGAGATTTAAATGGATTTTAACACAATGTTCGTAATATACTGATTGATTATGAATGCTAATTAACATCCTATTTTTCGATATTTGATCATCAACTAAAGCCATATTAATAATATGTAATTAATCATATCGAAATGATTTTGTTGATTAACTGTCTTAATCAATTACACGTAAATGTACCTGGTGCTTTTAAAAACAGGATGACAAAGAAGGATGTGGATTATTTAACAAAAAGTTCAAAGTATAATTATATAATTATAAAATTAAATATCAATGTATCTAATGAAGAGAAATAAATGGATAAACCCGACTCTGGCTTCTTCATGTATACTATCAATTTAAATTTGGTCATTAAAAGTAAGTACTGTTTATTGGTAAGGTATCTAATTCTCAATAATACATTTGATACTTTACCCTAGCCTGCAAATCGAGAGGATGTTTATCCGAGAGATTAATCATCAGGAGTTAAACTTTATCCTAGAGTCAATTTAAATCAACCTCGACGCTTCGGCTTTCAACTTATGATGTGTATAATTTATTTGATATGATTCCCGGTCAATCATTATTGAATGAGACTCAATATATTAACTGGTAGTGTCGTGTTTTCATTTATGATATTTGTAATTAATTAGGTTTGTTCCCGGCTCATTCATTATTAAATGAGAGTAAACAATCCCTTCTTCTCAGTCTATTTGCTCAACATTTTATCTTGATGAGATTTTCAGCATTAATTAGGTTTCATTTCCACAATAAATGTATTCATGTATATTCCTATCATTTGTAAGGCAAGTTTGTTCCATGGCATTAGGCATATAAAAAAGGCGTGCGGTTTTACCCGGAACCATTATCTAATCTGGATTAGCACAACACGCGGGTGATCATAATATTTTGAACCCGATATTTTCCCGACGAGAGCTTCATTAGAACGTTTTTAGACAAAATTTAATATAATAAGATTTAGAATATAATAAATAAAATATGGAATCAACGGCTGCAATTCAAGATTTAGCAATATATGATACGGAAATAACTGAAAACGACGAGTTGGATTTCAATCCAATTTCAAGATATGAAATACCATTAAGTGTAAATATAGCATGTGTTACCATCATATTGAGTCTTGATATTTTAGGCAATGCATGTGTGTTTCGCGTTTACAGAAGGAAACCTATGACACCAGGAAACATGTTTCTAATATGTTTTGCATTTTTTGACGTTTTCGTTATCCTTTTTATTGTTCCTCTGATGCCGTTTATATATTTGTTCATGATACAAGACCACAATGGAGACATTTCTCCGCCACTTTGGTTTGTAGGAATAAAATACACAGTTGTTATTTCATATTTGGGAATAATGCTCAATTCGACTATCGATAGAATATCGGCAATATTTCGTCCTTTTACGTATACACACAACTCGAAAAGACCATTTATAGCATCAGCGTTATGTGTACTATCAGGCATTATTCTATTTATATGTGCAGAGATTGGTGAAACTTTTTTCGAAAGCAGTCAGTTCAAAAGGAAGGTATTAGTTGCTTGTGTCATGCTTACCTATGCGACTATTATACTTTCTTATATCGCCATTTTACGGAAACTACGCAATCAAAGACGCCTAAATATCTACAACAAACAATATAAAAGGTAAATATGCTATACCTCAGTTTACCTTTTAAAAATATTCTCTATGAAGGGACTATAGCACGAAAACCATTTTTTATATATAATCGTATTTATCTATACATTTGATTGTTATCAAAGAAGGTTAACGTTTTTAAATGCTATATTTTTATATAAACGAGTAGAGCACTTTTATTTCACTACATTATATGTTGCTTATCAATCCAGAAAACAAGTGACTGCGACCCAGATGTCAACTATTTCAAAAGAAAAAAAAATATCTGGGAAATTTGATCCTTCTACTTTTGAAACAACATCAAGACGCCAAAGGAGTCAAATAAAAATCGAGACAATTAACAAACGGGATACAAAAACTATAAAGATTTTAATTTCCATATCGTTACTATTTATTTTCACTTTTGTAGCAAAGGTTTTGTTTCTTTTAGGTAAAGTGTACTCTTTTGGAATAGTTTATGCATATTTTACCAACCATTTTGGAAACCCAATATTGTACTACACTATAGATAAACGTTTCCGAAATCAACTAAAGAAAGATGTTGAAACAATTTGTAATTTCTTATCGAAAACATAATACTGTGATATAATATATTTATTTCAAACACAGCATGCTGGATTAAAGACAATAAGAACCCAACATTGCCTTAAATACCTGTTCATGCTGGTTTATTAAATCAATTTGGACAGCGTATTTTAATAAAATCGAGGTTTTCTTGTTCCGCTTCGTCTCCAAAATATTTGCAGCACCCTAATACTATAATTTGTGAATATTATGTAAATGCTACTCGGTGTAAGCATATTTTATATTTTGGTTTATTGTTGTATACTCTTCGTATTGTTAGATGAGAGAATAGTTTGTGTTCATGATTGTAGCTGTCTGTTTTAAAATAATTGAAGATGGTGTAACTAAATTATGTAAAGTAAATTATTTTATTTAAAATATGATTTGAATTATTATTGAAAAAGGCCGCAATTATTGACATTATATACTGGATAGCAAAATGAATGTGCTGTTGTACGAATTCCTCCACCCATAAAGCGGTTTTAGCATCCAAAGACGACATGATGGCTTATTATCACACCGTTCCCCCGTATATTAACGCATACAAACGTATGAATTGCTTAATTAATGAACGATGATTTACATCACTTTAGAGTACTTACGATGCGTTTACGTCAACATCGATATATTGAAATAAAATAATTCCATACAAATAATCATTTATAATTTTGTTATCATCTTAATATATTAATTTGAGATATTTCGTATCAGTCGACAATCTTACAGAGATAAAGAGATTAAAAACAAAAACGTACAAGCGGATTTGTGTTTTTAATACATTAACAATCGATTGCATTCTGAAATGGCAGTGACATGACTTTTATAATACTATTTTCAAATGCTATTTTTCAGATTTAACGCAACAACGTTATTGGTTAAATGCGACAAACTCGTTTTATATAACACATAACCGGAAATTGACGCCTTAAGCATTCCCGTTTAGATCGGTTATATTGTAGATGGCATATCTTTCTGCCATGTTCAATCCACTCTTTTTCCGTTATAAATTAACTGATTGTGAAGTCTTAATAACATCCTTGCTCCGATTTTGTATTGACTAACGTCTTGTCGACAATTGTAATCAAGCAAATCAAAATGAATTTGTTGATTAACTTACTTATCAATTACGCCTGAATCTACCTTGAGCTTTAAAAACAGGATGTCAAAAGCTGATGTCGCTTATTAAACATATAGTTCATTGAGCACATCGATTCTCTGAGGGGAAGCAAAAAGTAGGTTTACGAGAGCGAAGCTCGAGTGAAACTATTTTTTGTATGTTTCCCGAGGAGAATTGACGGATTCACTTGTCACGAATTGTAGTATTATTTTTATTCCTAGATAATAGCATCTGAATGTCAAACTAATGGAAATAAGAAATTAAGATAAAATTGAAATAAGGTTATATTCGTTATAAAAATGAAATTATTCATCAACACATTAAGAAACTTCCTTCTATCATTTCGAAATTCATATAAACACCATTGTCGCACATTAAACAATTCGATTGATTAAAAACGTAAGCGTCATAAATACGAGCCCAATTGTGACGCAATGTTTTGCGTAGAAATACAATGACGTAATCATGCAAATGCAGAAGAGCAATGGAACTTGTAAAACGACACACGTTACACTAAATATATTTAGTACTTGTTTGAAAGTGATCAAGATGGCATGCATTATATTTAAATGAAATAAGGAATTAAGTTGTTATTCTTTTTGTTTTGGATTACATACTTAATTACTACTATCAAGGGATATTACTTGATGTTAGAGGTATGTCATTTTTGAATCACGTTTTGAAACGTGGGGAGGGTACTTGCTTAAAATCAGCTCTCTTTAACGTATTTTATTAAGAACTTGTAACAAAATCTAAGATGTAATGAACAAATACAAACTATAATGACATCAAAATCAACTTTCGTTGTATTTATGTATTTTTATTGCTTCAAATGCGAACATGTACTACAAAAGGATATGAGATTGAATATTTTCGGCATTTCCCAAAAATAAAGAATGGTTTAATTCAGAAAGTGATTGATATGTACGTGTATTGCCTGTCTCCTCCCTTTAACGGGAACATAACCCAGAGATGGTACTTACCTACGATTCACATTTGAATGGGTTTCATGCATTTGCTGTATATAAAACGAAAGTTATGTGTGTAAACACTCTTCCTATTTATATTCTAGATTGCACAGTCTGACACATAATAAATGAATAGAGAAGGGAGTCTTGTAAACGTGGGGTCTGAATTCTTTTCATTGTTTTTTTTTGCGATCAGTTTTTGAGTCACCTGTAAAAAAATCTATTAAATACCTGCTGTAAATCAGACATCACCAGAGACATGTAAGTGATACTTTCGTGAAACGAAGTCAGATTAATAGGATTGTCAATGCTAGATGTGTTAAGACAAGTTTAATTAAACAATATATACAAAAAATCATACACGGAACCCTCCGTATAACATTAATAAGAACCAGTATATATTGTAGAATAGCACAATAATATATATTGTAGATAAATTACAAATCACAAACTAATATTTATATATCAAATGCGAGTAAACAGTTTTTTTTCCTTATGTTCTTAATAAAATATATTTAAATAACAAGTTTTGTCTAGGAAAAGCAAACATGCTGACATCACATAAATAATTTTATGTCGCCTCAAATTATTTATGTTCAGCAGGCGTACTGCTACATATCATAAATAAATTTAATACAATTGTACATTTATGGTAGCCGTTTTCATGCATTCTTTTCGGGAAACATAATTCACGATAAATATATGTCACTTTTTATAAATAGTCTTGGCACCAACACAAATACGCAAGAAAAAAACCTTCTGTCAGATTTCCACAGACAATAAAAGAAATAAACAAGCCTTAGAACCAAAGCAAATCACAATTGCTTGCATACACGTTATGTGTTTTATATCAAAATAACACTCATATACAAGCAGTAATATGTTAACATATACATATATACTTTCAGTAAACAAAGCCCTCAAAAAAAGCTAGCGACGAGTGATAGATTGAACAAAAGAAAATTGTTAGATAGATAGAAAGCTCACAATATAGGGGTTTATCCTTAACACTTTCATCGACTTATTGTTATCTTATATAGACACAAACTTGAATCATAAGACGTTAACAAACGGCCTCAATCAGGTGTTGTGCTATGCCAGCTTGTTCGCTCAGCTGGTTCTTATGCAGTGCAGCCTAAACATCTTTCTCACAGAGCACCGCTAGACCGTCGTTGCAATGCCAGCGTTCCCACTGATTTGGATTTAATCGTATGCAGTTGTAGCCTGGAACAAAAATCACATGAGCGGATACAGAAACAGTTGCAATTGATACAGGTGTTAAAATGGCTTGTTTACAAAGCCATTTGACAAAAGCATCGGGTATATTATCAAATCAAAACTAGCATTCAACTGTACTGCCAGTGTTCCCACTGATTTGGGTATAATCGATTGCAGTTGTAGCCTGGAAAAAATCACATGAGCGGATACAGAAACAGTTGCAATTGATACAGGTGTTAGAATATTTGGTTTACAAATATATTTGACAAAAGCCTCGGGTATATTTTTTAATCAAACCTAGCATTCCCTGCTCCAAAATAAGAGGGTTCTCAATTGTGATATGGTTTCTGTATAGTAGGCCATTTAAACGGATGTTTCGGCACAAACCACAAAATATATTAGTATAAAATTGTATTTTATTTTCAGGCCAACTGAGAGGACACCGATTTCATTTCAGTGTGCTAACGAGAATGAAAAGGGAACGTATTAAAACTATTTTTTATATAAAACTAGATTAGGCATTTTGTTATAGTTTCAAGCGTTTTACACAATAGCATGTGGGAACCGTAAGAAGACATCAGCTGACATAAAATCTAGGTATGGTCTAATGCAATGCTCATATGAGATGATTATGGGTCATTTTGCGACCTTGATGAGACTTTGTGTAATTAGGATGTTAATTACCATATCCTGGTTCACCACCGCTCCAGTTGGTCCAAGTTCCCAGCAATGTATTATCACCCCACAGGAACATGCCTAGTACTAGATCGTTGAGACTTATCCATGTTGGGCGGGTCCTGTAAAATAAAGGACGATTAACAATGTGTCACAGGTCATGTTAGGTCAAGGTCGATAAATAAACATATGAAGTCCGATACAAACAATAAACCAATGATCTAAAAGTCATCATGTCCATATCGGATCAATAATACGACGTGTTTACTGAAAAAAGAAAACAAGTCAATATCTGCTAATTATTCATAAATGTATATTTGAAATAATATACAAAGTCTCCGTACCCGATCATTCCATTTGCCAGTAAGAAGTCGTGAGTTGACTGTGTTTTGATATGACCTAGGTAGCCTCCTTCCGTTTCACAAATATCATTTGCCGCCAAAAATGTTGTTGTTTGCGTTGGAACCCAATAGCATGTTGATGTTTCGCGGTTCACAGCCGTTTCACAGATTGAGGCTTTGTTTAGAAAAACAATAGTAACAAAATGTATGCTGTGTATGAAAAACATGAAAATAAAATAGGGTGCTTAGTAGTTTAAAAAGCCTTCTGAGATAAAATCCAAACCCAGTCTCAGATTTATTAATATATCAACTAGAAAATTGGCGCCTAAGACGTTGCCATCCAGAAAGAGTTTAAGAGCTATGATATGCAAAAAGACGGTAGTGTAAGGATATAGGTATCTTAATCTTCTATATACTTGACACACACACAGAATGTGTTTATTGCGTGCATTAAATGAACCAATAAAAATAATTTGAATTGAAATATTAAATAAAATGCCTATGTTTATAAGGCAATAGCAACGACAATAAAATAATAAACCAGGCAGTGTAACTTGCTTTCAGGCAAATAATATCAAGATCCAATTTATATAGTATATCGCGTCTTATGGTAACGCAACTAACAATACCTATAACAATATTGTAAAATTAGAAAATATCTTACCATGTTCCGGTAAGGGTGAATTGGTTGTCGCGTTTTCCCTGTTTGTCGCAGTTTCAGGTTCCCGTTTATCTACAATAATGGAATTTAATCAAAATATGTTGAACTTTTAACATATCAATGAATAAACCGAAGGCATGTTCTCAATATTCTATATAGCGTTCAACATTTACTAAATTAAAATAGCTAGGTTTGAAATTTATTTCAACCAATACAATGAGCATATCTACTTTGCATTTGGTTCTGGATCCATTTTAAACTTTTGAAATGTATAATGGCACAATAAACGTACACCAACGGTTCCATAGTGTAATTGATATAAACACACAGAAACAAGTCATAACGTTAAGCCAATTAATAAAGAATTGTTCTGATATTATTTACTTATTAGATATGAAATTCCACACAAGAATCGTATGACTTCAACTATGAGTCAGTTACAATATCACAACGTTTATTTTTGAAATATCTAGATAAATATGGCATACTATTTTTCATACATATATGGTTTGAATGTGACTCTAATAAGGGTAAAAAAATATACAAGTTATGAAATAATATTATGCTTACAGAAAAAACTTTCCATTCGGTTCGTCCGCCATATCCATATCCTTTCCTAGGCTTCCCATTAGAAGCTCACATTTCGTGGAATTGCGAAAATTTGCTTGATTACATCTTTCAGTTGAAGAACAATGAATTGCACATTGTATGACGCTGGTAACATCCAAAATAGAAACGACTTCAGCAAGTCCACGTTGATTATTTAAAATCGTGAAGTCGTATTCTTTGTTATCCAAACAGTGTACGTATGCTATAAATTCTATTATTATGGTAAGGATAAGAGCAAGCTCCATAGTGTTATACGGATATCTACGGCTCATCTGTTGTGTTGGTGAGTTGTGTGTTTTTTTGTACACCGATGGTTTTTGTTCACAATTAGATATAAAATTTTATTGTATATCAGACCGAGAGTATTCAAATAGCATTAAAGCAACTAGTAAGCACACATTTTGCTGGATGATATATACCATAACAACAAACATCAGTAAAATATCATAGACAGATAGTCATTAACATTGCATGAATTGTCTAGAAATACCTTAGTTTATCTTAGTCCAATTAACACCCGCAATTTTATAAAACAACTGACCCGTAAAAAGCCAATAACGTATTCGTACTTTAAATTGATCATTCAAGCTTTCACATAGTTCAAGGGTAAAACTCAAGTGGTATGTTATAACGCTTTGAAATCGTTTGATCACAAATCCATGAATCTCATAGAATATTTATGGGTTCCGAGGTTCCAGCAATCAAGGCATTGCTCTTAAAAAGGACGTATTTACAAGAACTTTGGATACTGCTAGTGTTTTTGCTGGAATAAAGCATCCCCTTTTATCATTTGTCATACGGTCCTGCTTTTTCTTTTGATTTGTATCATGGCTTTCCATAACTGTCATGATCGTAGCATAACTGTTAAATGATGGGTTCCATGCAATATTTTGTTAAGTCTGAAATATTAGTGTTGATGCATTGACTATATTTAAATTAGTCAGTTATATAAGGATTGGCAAGTAGCCAAAGCTTAAATAGGTATGATTGCATCGACTTTATTGCATTATTTAAGTAAATAACACTGATATATAATCATGTGACACTTTGCAATACAATTAGAAATAAGCCGACTAAACACATTGCTACATGGACCTCTTGTTACTTATTTCGATTAATAATTTATAACCATTGATCATTGAGATGAATCACTTTTAAAGTACGTTACAATATATAAGCAACACATATCAACAATATTGTATTTATACCCTTTAATTAATATATTCCATATTCAACTTTATAAACAAAATTTCCTTTCCACTGTTAGTAACTGTCTGGTTATTTGAAGAGTTTTATCCATCCAATAACTTATTTTCTCAACCTTTTGAAAGTTTGGGTTAAGATGTTCATTATAGATGATATCTCCTTTTACATTAATATAAAGTGTTATCTGAAAAATAAAAGAAACAATATGATAATCGCTTCGTATGTGAAACCTGCGGTAAAGGATTCCCATTTAAATCACTGCTAGAAAACCACCATCGCTTAGCGCATACCAGCGAAAAACCGTTCGCCTGTAAATCATGCAATAAGCGATTCCCGCGCCAGGGCGATTTGACTGTACACGAACGTATACATACGAACGACCGCCCGTATGCGTGTACACATTGTGATGAGGCATTCACTCAGCTCACATACCTACAGCGCCATCTTGTTAAACATACAGGATCACGTGATTATAAGTGTGATATTTGCTTAAGAGTCATTGGCTGGAATTTGCGATTCCATGTTAGGATTTTATCGAGGCGTTCTGAATAGACTGGAAAGAAAGGAGCTTGGATAGGGATGTTTTGTAAGAAATGTTGAGAGAAAGTGGTTGGGGGAGGGGGGTGAAGGATCTGAGGAGGATGGAGAACAGGGGGGGGGGGAATTGATGGG
>LQRL01141115.1:9969-28278 GCA_001703475.1 Hydroides elegans
GTAATATAAACCAATTTAAATGATGCAAAAAAAACACGTTCATATTATATGTTAAAAAATATCACATTGAATATACATATACATGTATTATGAAATATATATAATGATATATATCATATACCATTATATATTTTTTTTTTATATATAACATAACATATGTTATAAACATATGTTATTTTGAATATATATTTTTTCTTCTTTTTTATGGTTATCAACATCTTAACTATATTAATGTATATTTTTCTTTTCAAAACCATACGAATGTTCACAAATTAAGTGTAAACAAGACACTAAAGATATGAACGCACAATAATCCTTACTGATAATCCACATTTGTAACAGTTTCAGTAATAGTTGCAATATACATTTTGATCCAACCAACTGAGCAAATTATTAAACATTACTTTGGTTATATTACCCAAAATAAGCGTTTACCATTTAAACCAACATGCTGATCATAGAGAGTGAACAAACACTAAATGGCTAGAAATTAATATAAAGCCGCATGTAAAGTGCAAAACCTTAAAATATTCTGGTATAACAAGTAGATCATTTAAACTTATCAAGTCCCATGCTAAATTAACAATTCTGAATAGTTGAAAATTGAAAAAAAACATAGGAAATTCAATTAGAAGATCTATGGAATCTATCGAAGGAACGTCTTTCTCACGTTTTTTTTTTTCTCACAACGTCTTTCAGACAACGTCTTTCTCACGACGTCTTTCTAATAACGTCTTTTTCATAACGTCTTTCTCACAACGTCTTTCTCACGTCATTCTCACAACGTCTTCCTTACATACTCGTCCTCACAAAGTAGTCTTCACCACATAACGATATATCCGTTATCTTTCTCTATGTGCCTAAGTCCCCAAATCACCTTTTTTTCGAAAATTCACCAACATATCATTTTTTTTGTAATATTTTTTAATGATACGCCTACGCACAGCTCTAAAAATATGTTCTTTCCACGTGCAAAAGGAAAATAAGATCCATCGAGGAATAGCCGAGAACTTGTCCGAGTAATGCCCAAGGTGTCGACAGACAGACGGACATACATTTTTTTTAATTGTTCAATTATGTATGTGTTTAAAATAGTTGAATAATAGGAAATGGTATTGATGTGATGTTAAGTTTCAAAATAATATGAATATCTACAATTAAGAAAAAACCGAACCGAACCGAGATTTGGGTCTTCGGTTTTCGGTTCGAACCGAACCGTGAATTTTTCTCGGTACGCGGTTCTCGGTTCGAACCGTCACACCCCCAATAATTATCATCATAATTATTATAATTATTATCATAAGTATTGACCTACTTAATAAATGTTCGAATACACATGGTTGATAATGATATTATACCTAATGGGCCATTACCGAAATTGTGTTTGAACAAAGGGAATGGAAAAGTAATTCCCAAGCTCTAAGGTCCATTACAAATTTTGTAAGGGCCTGAGGATTGTATTATTTTATTTCATTAAGTTATGCTTTAATCTTAGAAATATGCAGGGTCGTCCACACCGGATGATATTTCCCTGCAGATTATCTTATCCATATAATTATTATGAACATCATATCAAACATGTTGCTGTGATTGCACTGTTGATACTGTTGAGCATGACGAACGTTGCGAACCATGCTTTAACATATTGCTATATGTGTCTTGTGAACCTAGCGAACCCTGTGAACATCGGTGAACATTTTCAAATTCTAAACATACCTCTGCAGCGAGCTCCAGTGAACCCAGCTTGACAAGTACAACTGTATCCATTTATCTGATCCGTGCATTCGATCGCGTTCAACCCACATGGTTCACTCGCACATTCGTCTATGTTATCTTTTAATGGGAGTCGAAAACCGATAACACTATACAGTATAAGCTATTTGAATTAACATTTAAAAATATTTATCAAACCACAATATAAGTCGGCAGACACTCTAAAGATGTCATATTACCCATTTTACGTCCGTTTACGTCAATAGAACGTCGTTAGGACGTTTCGTGCCGAGAGGGAAGAAACAACTTATCCATCCTTACCTTATTTTAAATAATTGATATAAAATCATATTGCTCAATCAAGTCGAATTCAATACATTATATACGAATTTATCTATCAAATATTCAATGCATTTGAAGAAATAAAAAAGTCATATAATTCAATCAAATACCTTGACAGTTGATTCCTTCAAAGCCAGGCAGACATGAACACGAGTAACCAGTAACCTCGCTGTACATTGTCACTTCGTTTACACATGAGCCACCATTTTGACAAGGGTCGCTTAAGCAAGGGACGTCATCCACTGGAAAACTCATACATTTAATGTTTCCTTAATTTTTTCTGTCGTAATCTGAAGCGGATTATTATTAGATGGAAATAAAGCTATCCATATTCATATATAAGTAGGAACCTCCCCAACGCACGGAACATTATATAGACGCCCGTTCACTAAGGTAAGGGACGTCTTCCACGCAAAAACAAGTAAGTATATGGGTGCTATTGATAACTCATTCAAATACATGTATTATTCTAACATAACTTAAATCATATTTTTGTATCATATTTCATTATCATCGATACAATTTTGTTCGACAATTCACACCCTTCTACAAAATGCTTTAACTCTAAAACATCCCAATCAGGTAGATTATGTTACATATTTTTTGTGCTTTCAAAGATACTTCAAATGAATAAGTAATCTTTTGAAAGCATTTATATGGGCTTATCTATTCCAAGCTAAACTTACAAAACTGGCAATAGGGTCCGGTCCATCCACTTGGACAAATGCAATTATTGTCGCCACCCCAACTCGGTGATCCTCCGTTCTGGCAATACCTTATATCTGCCTGTCAATGTGCAAAAAATGAAAATATATTGACATTTATAAGCAACTTCGCGATAGAATGCCTTTTTATAACACAATGCAGGAAATAGTTTATTGAAAGTGTTTATTTGATATATCAAATATAAGTTTTGTCTAGCCTTCTTTATCAACTTGCAAAGATATCTGAGATATGATTTATTTTTATTGTCATACATGTTATTTTTGATTATTTTCATTTTTAAACGTACTTTTTTATAAAGGCCGGAAACCGAATCACACACATTGATCATACCATCCACCAGGTCACATGTTTTATTGGCATCCGAATAGCTTACACCACCACACGATATGTCATCGCACTAATAAACACATAGAGGAACTATATAAAACAACAATATATTTATGGCCTATATGCACTATATGTACGAATATATTAGATATGTTATATAAACACATATGGATATTTCGATTTAAGATGCATATACATCATCCTTATTTTATCATCCTTATCATCCTCATCCGCAATGTTTTATTTACATAAAAACGTTCATGCATATTTCATTAAAACATATTAGCTGTTAATGTAAAACCATGTTATATGTTGAAACTTACGGCTTTAATACAGAGCAACAGTGTTGTATCCCTCTTAGATGTTATGATGCCGCCTGAATAAAGGTTTTGCAAATCCGTACTGCCATCAGTGCATTCTCGGGTCCCTTTGTATGTTGCTGAACTTCCGACAACTAGCGCGCCTTCTATGGTTGAATCATATATTTTATTAAGATACAATGATTTACAATACTGTTCAAATAATTACTATTATGTATAGGAAGCAGTGATGTATAGGAAGCAGTGAATCATAATTTTGTGTTATAAATAGATTATTAAACAAATTGAATTTATAAATGGTCCTTTTTGTTTGACTCAAAGGTGTTTGATTGAAATATAACGTCAATCATGACTATATATGCAGAATAAACTTACCTATTCCAAAGGAGGACATATAAACACATACAATAAACCTTAATATACGCATAAGAGCCATGATCTTCAAAAAAGTACTTTAAGTTCCATAGATGGAATTAACATAACATACATTCTTTCTGGAATATTGTCATTGCATGTGAATAAAAAGTGTAGAATTGCGTTTTAGATATTCCCAATAATTAGTTACTCGGTGTGAGTGACTTAATTGCTACCTATCATTTCCTTTTAATTAATCATATTTGCCTAAAGTTAGAAATCTTTGTTTTGGTCTAAATTTTACAATAAATCAAAAGGATGGACAAAGCTAGTCATGGATTCAATTGCGCAACGGCGGACGTTTTTAGTATCGTTTAATGGGTCAATATTGCATTAGCTGACCAACGGTATAATGCAACATCAATCATTTAATAATTTGCTTTATATGCTAATTGATTGAATAGAAAACAGCATCCGGTATTTACGTAGCTAAACACATATTATTTGAGCTAACAAATCGAAAACTTTGATTAAAAAGTTTGGTCATCCAGACTTCTTCAATCGACATACAGATTACAAATAGAAACGTTTTAGAAGTTTTATTCAATGTATATCAATTATCGACTTAATCCGAACCTATATGTGAACGCTTCTCAAATAGTAGTAGACATTTAGCCATATGTATAATATTCTAAAGGCACATAAAGCGTGATATTCAATATACTCTCTTTAATTGGAACACCGTTTATGGGTGTTGTGGGTTCGTTCGGTCCCGCCATTAAGGCCCATTAATAATAATGTAAAAGTTCCGATGAATGAATACACTGATAATCGGAACCGAATTTTAAGTCGAAATAGCAACAAAAAAGCCGTCGCTTTAGATAATACTGTCGCCCATCAATTTATCATAATGATTAAACAAATGATAAAATACATGAACACACACATGGATTATTATTATTATTACTCTTCGTTATGCATAGTGTCATCTATGACGCACAAGGTGAGGGGGTACACATTAAGGTTTTCATCTCAATTACTGACCGGAGTAACGGTATTGTATGGTTGTGCCAGGTGGAAAAACGCCTCGGATGAATTACGCAGAGAACTCGTCCAGTCAGAGATGTGGAAACAGGAAGAAAAGAATCGCAAAACTAAAGCAGTCAGCCTTAAAGCGCAGGGAAGTTGGCTAAGATGAGAAAAACGCCCGGAGCAAGAAGTTGACATGGAACGAACTATGGAGGACGGAACCACTAAGGCTTAAAATGCCATATCTTCAGTGTATGACACATTTCCATCTCGAAGCAGTCTTGCGATCTGGAAGTTGACAGACGATCCAGCTTGCGTCCGATGAAGGAAAAGAGCAACTCTATAGCATATACTGAGTTCATGTACCAAATCACTGGCAGATGGTCGATACAGATGGCGCCATGACCATGTAATAGAGACGACTAATTACCGTCCCGATATTGTCATATTCTCAAGGAGAAGCCGAATATGCATCATGAAAGAGTTGACCGTATCGTGGAAAGAGCGGATGGAAGAAGCCTATGATACGAAAATGCTCAAGTTTAACGACCTAGTTGAATAATGTAGAGCAAAGGTTTGGAAAACATGATGTTTCCCTATAGAAACAGGATGCTGCGGATACCCGGGGAACTCATCGTAAATAGCATTGAAGATGATCGGAATAGTAGGCAAAGATAGACGGAGTCTACTGAAGGATGCCGGGGACAATGCAGAGACTGCATCTATGTGGATCTGGCAAAGACTAAGCGAATAGTCACCGGTGAAACTCCGCCCGGGACAGAGTCAACAGCAAACTTCAATGTGGGCGCATGGAATGGAGGTGAAAACCACCCCCACAGTCTGGCGCCTACAACTAATCATGACATTCGAGTGTTTGAGCGGACCTTTGCATCAAGCGGGCATGCATACCAATTCATGAAGGCGATGAGTCATGTGAAAGAGAGTGTGGCAAAAGACATCATCCAATCAAGAAACGCATGCAAAGCAAAAAGACTAGGAAAGAGAGTCATAACAGAAAATGTATGGGAAACCGAACGATTCGAAGTCATGAAACAGATAATACGCATGAAATTTGAATGCGTTCCCAGATATAGACATGAATTAATGAAGGCCAAACTAACACTAATGGAGGCTGTGCCAGACGCCAACTTCTGGTCGTATGGGTCTAAGGAGGAAGTTGGCTGGTGTAACCCTGAAAACTGGCCGGGGAGGAACATGGTGGAAAACCTCCACATGGAACTAAGAGAATAAGTGAGGAGAGGTGGAACGGAATAGAGCAGGCGTGCCTATCTGTGGAGGCGCGGAGTGACCAACCGCGTCGACGACCCAGGAAGAGTACATAGTCCCATATCGTCGAAATGCGCATTGATGCCTGGGAGAGACTTGAAGATCCAAAGATTAAGCTGCAACAAAGCAGTATGTAAGGTATGTTTGCTATTTCACCATGAACTAGCGCATTTGTGATGCTTGTTACACTAAAATCAAAGGGTTGAAGTTCGCTCATCAATTTTATAAGTAAACCCCCAGTTGATTGTATAGCCTTGTACTACCATAGCAGAACACTTTTGTGTAATTTGTTCATATTTAACAGTAATTAATGCTAGATTTGGTGCGGAACGTTTACGTTGTATAACCTGAAAAAAAAAGAATATAGTCTGGGGAGAGAAATTTGGCCATAAATCAGTCCAAACAACCAATTTTACTGTTAACCAAATTATCTATCAATGAAATCTAAATATGCTTTTGTTAAAAGTATACATATATACATAATATATTCTCTGGTTACAAAGTACGCCACGTCACATTCTTACACACATTCACACCTTAGCATTCACGCACGCTGTACTCAGTCTCGCAACACATTACCGGACAGCACAAAGCATTGAATAGTCGGGGCAGCACCAATTTTTATTTTACAGCAGTTATTTAATCTATGCAATACTGCACACTCTCAAGTACAAAAAACAAATATATACATTATAAAATACAGGTTTATTAATAAATAACAGTTATTTAATCCATGTTATACTGTACACTCCCAAGTGTTAAAAGCAAACTTTATATAATACAACCTTACTAATGAAGCAACAATTATTCAATCCATGCAGGAACTTATTATTGGTGTTAAAGTTCCTAACCATGCTTATTGTAGTTGAAAATACCAGCTAAGACAAAATCAAACAAACCGATACAGTTTACTTGAAATTTAAGATATATGTGAGGATATAGATATTAGACTCATGTATTTCTGCAGATTGCATGGCTCTAGTCTCTAGTCGATGCTTTAGATTTCATAGATGTCTTTAAAAATATTCTTTAGTAAAAATGGTTCAGTGCTACCAGGTAGCCAAATAAACATATGATGTTTGTAAAAACCCTTGACACTTCATAAAACGTTGGAAGAAGCCTCCCATGTTGCCAGGTCCTTACCCGTTTTAAAAATGATTTTAGACAACCCCAATTTTTACGCACAAAAAAAATGAGATTAAAATTGTGAGTCTTAATCTTTATTAAAAAATGGCTCACTATTGACGCTGTCATGTCTATTGCAAAATATCACATCTAACACGATATACATAGTATTAGCCATTTATTGATCGTACAAAAAAAAAACAAGAGTACATCGATCCTTTACAGGCGTGCTGGCTAAATGCAGTTGCTCTTTTAGGGGCGTTTGGTTAGTCGTCTTCAGAACTTACTATGTAACTATTCAAACTTAATTTGTATATCCTCGAATTGGAAAGAAGTGTTAACTTATTTATTATAAATAAATACATGAGAACGGTTTAAATAAGGTCAGGTCGAATTCGACAGATTATTTCTTTTGGACTTGATCGCCGATGTTATATGTTCAGGTATTACTGTTTATCTACTTTACCTTTATACTTATAGAAAGAAGTTTTATTCTATCCACTGAATTAGTAATCAGATTCAAGCACTAAAAGATAAAAGATTTAAGAACATGTATTTATTCTAACAAGTATTATCAACATGAAAAGTTCATTTATTGTCGTTCACATAAAAAATTATTACAACAATTGAAATTACTAGTATATACATTTAAGATAACTTTACAGTATAAACAGTACATGCGCTTTATTGGATTTTATTGTAAATTTCTGAAAACGAATTAAACATGCATAACCAAACAAAGTTTTCGTTATTTTTGTGATATTTATCAACCCAAAGAAGACCTATCTTCTTGAACAACCAGTCATCGTAGAGAACCAAACCCAAACCTTCCTCTCTTTTTTTACTTTCTTGCCCGCCCGTTTTGTCAACATTCCGCAATTAAAACCTAGTCTATATTTATGTTATTCTTGTATCATATTTATTTCTATATATCTAATCGAGCACTATTACATTTATATAGCAAAAAAAAGTTTACGCAATAGGCAAATTAATTCAAATCTATAGATAGATTCATGTCTATTCGTTCATTTATATTAATTATTAACTCTCGAAAATTTAAATAACATATATATTTTACGCTGTGATTTAAACTGAAATTAACAAATCTAAATAGTTTACACTAAACCCATTTGTGACCTCATCAAACCATTGTTGCAAGTTGCAGAACTATGTATGCCACAAGTATACTGTTCTTAGTTGTTTTATAATTGTTAAATTGTGATTGTTGTCACAATTTACACACTCATGAGTTTAGAGATTTACGTTACCGGATTTGTACCAAGGCTGGACAAAAGAACGGCTGTTACTTTCTGGTTTAAAAAGTCCCCTCCAGCCCTTAAGCTCTGGTTGGTGGGCTTGAAAACAATATTTTTATCCATATTCTTATCCATAATAATAGCCATCATTCTGCGGCTCCGCAAGCATGTCTGAAATCAAAATTGATAGAAGTAAAACTTAGATTACGTGTATATTACTCTGACTTTGTTCTCAAATGCAACGACGATCTACACATTAATCTATTTGATTTTGTCATTTTTATTGTAATGATATTAATGGACTGTAGAGATTTTTATGGTTTTATTGTTAGTATAACAATATGAATAGAATATAGTTGGAATCGAATTTCGGTTGGAATAAGACATATAGATAAATAAATAGTTATAAACATATTTATCCTATTCGAGGAATTATTTCGTGCGTTTTACATTAAAAAATAAATTACTGTTTTATCACAACTTGTGAAAGAAAAGAATCAAGTTTCACAAAATAAAAGGCAAATTGTTGAGTAAAATGGTTTGTAAATTTCAAGATAAGTTCCTAGCTAATTTTATAACATATCATTGAATAAGCTGAAACACATATATACATATATAACTATCCATGAACATACTTGATGTTTCAATTAGAAATTATGTTTGTTTTAATGTTAAATAAAACGAGTAGACCATATTGTTACTTACAGATGTAAAAAGACAAAAACCAGTATATGCATTTACAGTTAGCATTACTGTTGTAGTAAAAACAGTAGTTTTTTCTCATGAGACTAATTTTGTAATAGATAGGTCACCCAAATTAGTAGAATTTTCATTGGTTGGGTATTAAAGCACCTTTCAACACAAAAATATATTTGATGGTTAAACAAAACGTTTTAAGCAAACACCCCAAACAATATTTCTAGAGCCCTAACGAACGACACAATTAGAACACATTTTCTTACATTAGAGGTATTAACTGGCCTTTTTCACGTTTTTGAATGCCAAATATTAAACGTTTCACGCCATTTATCAATTATTTTATATAAAAAAAGCGTTATTTACATTTTATGTTACATGTAAGCTGATTATATATATATATAAATGCTTCTAATATTTCAATAAAAGCCATCTTCAAACTGCAGTGGATTATAGTTATCTGAAATTTAAAAGTCATTAAGCATTCGTAGATTTATTCGAAAATGTCATAAAAACAATAGGTCATAGTTACATTTCACTGCGATTTTGCTCTCAAGAGGTTTCAATAATTTTAAGATATATTTTGTGTCCATCTACCAACATAAACAAAAAAGGAAATACTCTTATCTTACAGTGGTAGTCACAGTAATCTCCGCCAAAATTAGGATTGCAAATGCAATTTAAGTCTCCGTCCATCGAATAGTCACATTCCCCTTCCACGCAAGGATTACTCACACACGGATCGTCTGAAATAGTACAAATACAAAACATATAACCAGGCATGTTGATTAGATTTACATACCTTTATTATTAAGGACCTTTACATAACGCTTTTATATTGATTCGAAGGTACTTTACAAATATACAGTACAATATCATTTGCAAATTGTGACCTTTATATGTTGCGTTATTTTGTACGCGATGATGCCAATACTATATGCATTCATGTAAGTAAGATGCATATAGATTTTAAATTGTTCATTGACTGTTCTCTTAGTGTGTGTTTATATGTGACTCGTGGATGGCCATTTAGTTATGAATTCTGTACTTATTCATTCATATTTTGCAGTGCTTATGCAATATTTATTCAAACTTAAGGGTCCTTACATTCACAGTGTTCCCCCCACCAGCCATGGCCGCATTGGCATTCATAGTAATACACTCGGTTGACACAGGTTCCCGTCTGACAGGGATGACTCAGGCACGGATTCATCTCAACTATAATGTATAATCACTACTGATCATTATACTGCCTACATATATTAGTGTATCGACACATATACTAGTATTTGCATGAATTATGTTTCATGGAAGGTTTCTTTCTTTTAATAAAACCATATTTAGTAAAAGGTAACAATCTTTGCGAAATGTTTCAAAGATTTCCGAAATAAAATCTAGATGTAAATTACAATGTTTTTCTTGATCCTTGTTCATTGGAAATAATAAAAAATGTGTAATTATACTTGAATTCTTACTTTCACAACGGTCTCCCGAAAAGCTGTAAGGACAATCGCACATGTAAAAGCCAAAATGATCCTGGCAAGTTGCGTCATTTAAACAGGGCTCACTGATGCACTCGTTAATGTCCACTGTAAAATCGAATTAACATCACGAATCTAGTAAAGTTGGTTATTATAATTTGCAACTAAAATTTCATTAAAATGATTATATCGTTTCTGGCAGAAGGTAGCATCATTTATATAACAGAGTATATTGTTTTTTTTTTATTCACAAATATATACAATAAGTTTTATATGTTTATAGAACTAGGTTTTTTTTTAAATATAACTGAGAAAAAAGTAAGAATTAGCTGCCACCAGATTCCGAAAACTACGGGAATGAATGATGTCAATGATCAAAAAGTACATTCTCACATTAAACTCGGTAGCGGTAAGGAGACTAGAAATTAATCAAGCTGGGTAATAAGATAAACTTTGAAGTAGTATTTTCTGCAAACACCCTCCTTGCCAATGTGAAATCCCCCTCCATTCTCCTTCCCCTATTTTTACCAAAAGCACACACACTCTTTTGTATGAAAAGTTTGTTTTTTGTTTAACCTAAATTTTAGAATCATTTATCAGCATCGTGATGTTAAGGCTGTCCTTGATTGATTTCTTATAATAATCCCATTTCATTAGCAAATATGATTGTCATATTGAGTTATTATCATGTAATGGTTAATGTAGTATAGCAAGTTTATCCATTAATTAACTATATCAACACAAATGTATTTGAACTTAAATCGATTGCTGATAGACATAACATCATGAAGTTAAACAAATCGCCATTAACTATGTTAATTTCCTTCTTAATCATTTAATATACTTTTATGTGCTTAAATACATATAATTATGGTAAACAAGGGGGCTTGCCTTTTCGACAGCATATTTGTTAAAATACATACCATCGCAATGTATTCCTGTCATTCCAGAAGCACATTCGCATAAGTAGCCATTTGATCCATCCAAACAGTCACCCATTACACACGGCGCACTTGCACATTCGTCTATGTTAACTATAATAAAGTTAGAACTAGCCTGAGCACTGATTGCTATATATAATAAATGTAAAGGTCTTGAACTGTATCAATCAAGAATAAATATTCATTCTTTTGATAATAGCTCTCTATCATAAAATCTAATCATAGTCATGAACTTAAGTGAAAAATGCTTGAATATGGGTTTTGTAGGAATGATTTTGCATCAATCGACAATAAAATACGTCATCTTCTGATATCTGTGTCATCTTAACTATTTTAAATCATCAATCAATCAACCATCTAACCATTGCATCGAGCTCCCGTGAATCCAGTCTGACAGGTACATGCGTATCCGTTTATCCGATCGGTGCATTCGATCGCGTTTTGCCCACATGGTTCACTTGCACATTCGTCTACGTTTTCTTTTAACAATTGGCATTGATTAGAATTGCTACAGCGTAATTTCTTACAGTGAAATTAGATTTTTCATGAATAAACATTAGAAAATATATGCTTTAATTAAGATTAGTAGATTTGTTATAGAAGCCAGTAAACTATATTCCCTGGCAGGAAATCTTGTTTTATATTATTCATATAATCATAATTCTCAATATAATCTAATGCGTGACATAAACTAATGCGTGACATAAAATACATTATTGAGTATTTATCTTTCATATATGTATTTCCAAGTAATTGAACAACAAGAAAGAGTAAAAAAACAATTGATATACCTTGACAGGTAGTCCCCATGAAGCCAGGCAGACATGAACACGTGTAACTAGAAACATCGCTGTACGCGTATGCTTCGTTGACGCACGCACCACCGTTTTGACAAGGGTCACTCAAGCAAGGAACGTCTTCCACTAAAAAAATATGAGTTATAAAAACATTTGAACATGTCATCCAATTTTAATACATTGAGTTTAAAGTAAACGGATAATCACATTGATATTTGGAAACTGCCTGCCAAATGGAGATGGCATTTTAGATAGATGTATGCAATTTGAGAATTATATATAAATGTCATAAAGTGGCAGTTGACATTATATTTTTCCCTTTCGTCCCAATAATTCCATTTTCTGTTATTTCTTTTATATTAAGGTGAAAAGGGTGTGCGTTAGATATCTTCTCAATGTATTTTTGATTGGATTTATCTTATTATCTAGTTCCACTAACTGAACTGGCAATAGGGTCCTGTCCATCCACTTGGACATATACAGTTATTGTTGCCACCAAAGCTTGGTGATCCTCCATTCTGACAATACCTTAAATCTGCCTGTCAAGGTGATAGTATGTTATTGATAAGCAAATATATGATGAAACATTTACTTCTAATGAAATGCAGACAAAAATCTTTTGCTTAAGATTTACGTGTGCCCATACTTTCAGGCGCGATTCACAAGCAATTAAAATCACACCAAATGTCAAGTTGAGAATTGTTTTTATTTTATTTTAATGTTAATGTTGATAGGCTTATAGTGCCACATAATATGGGTTTTAAGTGCCCAATTATATATAATATAATAACATGATACGTGTCCTCTTTTTAATAATTCATAAAGCCATTGTGTGGTTAGATATAAAAGATATTTATTCAATGGAAAATATTACTTTTAATTTACTAATTTATTATTATGAAAAATAGAATAAGGTTTATACAAATACAAGAACTCAAAATATACCTTTTTATATATACCAGACGCCGAATCACACACATTTATTGATCCGTCAATGAGGTCACATGTTTTATTGGCGTCCGAATAGCTCACGCCCCCACATGATATGTCATCACACTGATTCAAATTGAACAGTCAAATTATGCTAAACAAATGCTTATTACTGACAACAGTTTTATGAAAATATATATTTTTTGGCCACATAGAAGTTTATAACTCAAATCCAATGATTCGTAATAAATTTGAAATAACATCCGATAAGAAGATTAATGCATTAATACATTGTATTCATGAATATAATATGGCAGGTGTATGAGCATCTATATTCAGTGCACATATCATATACAAACACAGAAATATGTACATATACCTAAAATTTGTAGCTTACCGTCCCCGTAATTATCAGGTGCATACACATTTTATTAGAAATTAAATTAGCACACTGGTTCAATTTGTTTTACCATTTAATACCGAAATATGTTTAACCTTACCGCTGTAATACAGAGAAACAGTTTTGTATCCCTCAGAGATGCAATGATGCCACCTGAGTAGAGGGTTTGCAAATCAATGCTTCCATTTGTACAAGTTCGTGTCAGTTTGTATACTGTTGAACTCCCAACAACTAGGGCACCCTCTATTAATGATTTACATGTGAACAAACAGTTGTTGTCTTAGAAAGGCATAAAATTTATTAATTCAATTGGATGAATGCGGTGTGTAACAATTATGTATCATGTATTTATTGAAAACCAGTATTCACCATCGTTTAAATTGTATGTGTTTGATTCTTTATGTAAATAAACTTACCTATTTCAAAAGGGCTTATAAGAACATTAAAAATCATAAACGTTAACATAGGTATATGAGCCATAGTCCTTTTTAAATACTTTGAGTTTAATACAAGGAATCAACTTCTTTCGCTTTAGATATTTTCATTGCAAGCAGTTATAAAATATATTTCTTACGTTGACCATTTCAATAATTCTTAGCTTGGTGTGTCAGACTAATTGGCTGTTTATTAATTTATAACGAATGAATATTTAACCTTAAGTAAGAAGCCTTTGTTTCAGTCAAAAACTGAATGAATAAAAACTTGGAAAAATCAACCATTGATCAAATTACACAAAGACAGAAGTTTTAGCATCGTTTAATGGGTTAATATTAGCTTTGAAGACAAAGGGCATTGAGAGAAATTAAATTGACTAATTACTTATACCACACGCTAATTCATTTAATATAAAAAGAAAAGCTTGTATTTACTCAGCTAATCATATATCAATAAAGCCAACAAATGGACCGCTTTAATTAAAAATTCGATACATGAAAGGTCTTCCAGAAATCCTAATCTAAAACGCAGTTTTATAATAAAGGCATATATTTTAATTTTATTTGAATTTCGAAATTTGAAAAAAGTGTAATAATTCATTAAGTCAAATATGACGCATATATACACTGCACATATAGATCAATGAGCAGTAGGGTCGCACATTCAATATGAAACGCACATTCAATATGATTGTGCATAGAGGTGTGACGGATACCAACTATATTCTTTAGGATGTACATAACGTTTCTAATATGCACAGTGTATTTATTGACTTTATTGTCTCTGATATATCATTTTTCATTTACCCTCTAAAGTACCCTCTCCGTATGCATAATTCTAACTAATTCGTATAAAGTTTGAAAAATGATGAGGAAGATAACCATACATAGTGTATAATTCTATGTATATACATATATATATGTATATATAATGATTTTGCAAATATACATAGAACTATCAAAAAGGATTCATAAGATGCTAGTTATAAGCACCTAAATAGTAAAACATCGCAAATAAAACTATAAGCGAGACATATCCAAGATCATTGTGATTAAGATGAATTGATAAAAATGTTTACCCAGCATTATACCATACCTATACCTATACCCATACCATACCTATATTTGAACTTTCATCAGCTCACTGACTATCATTAAACAATCATGCGTATATAACAAATTCCATCTATAAAGATAGCTTTAAAACTAAACTGAGTTTGTATATATATGCCTGTATTAATTTAAACATCCTTTTACATTAATTCTTCTTAATCTTATAGTACCAGATGTGTTTTACATCATAAGTATGTGTATTAGACACCATATATCTCAACAAATACAATAAAGCGATCACCGGGAGAATCTTTCATAGAATGTTCTGATAATGTGTTCTATTGAATACATATTCCAATCGGAAATAAATTTTACTGACATCCTCTAAAAAAATGAAAATATATTTATTTCAACAATTTGAACAGAACTGATTTTATAATCAACACACACTTCTATAAGAGCAACTTTATTTGAATCTTTAAAATATTATAATAATTTTTGAAGTTGTAAATAAACATTAAAGGATGAAAAATTTAAAAAAAATATGTATGTATAAGACACACTTTTGGCGACGATTTTTATATGTGTTCGCTAAAGTATTCATTTGCTGCTTCAAATGTACGATTGCCAAGTTTTAGCTACAAGCCAGGTATCTTCACATAAAATATTTTTAAAATAACTTATATTATACAACCCACCCGAATGGTTCGAATTATATGCCCGATTTCGATTTCACTCGTAGTAACAGTAATAGCGAAACTTTCCTGGACTCTTTTCGATAGAAATAAGGTGGTTCAATGGGCTGTAGGGTCGAGCTTGGCTGTCCGCTATTCATCCAAGCCCTGTGTCATCTCTGATATATAGTTGTTTTGTTGAAGCCATATCTACAAAATATTGAAGCCATAAAAGTATCATGTCGATCAATAAAGATATATGTAGTATTTCATAAATGTGCCAAAACTGTCAATTTATATATCCACCGGCAACTTAGTGCTAATAAGGAATTTTACCATATAAATACATGGTATATGGTAAATTGTGACAATATTGGCCTGCAATATTTTTACACTTTAAACCATCTTCTGTTTACATTAGAAATATTATGGTTTTTTTTTGTCGTTAGCGATATTGCATTTCAAAACATGCCCCTATGTTTAAGGATGAATAATGCAGTACATTTTTTATATAACATTCTATGTTGAACTTAGGTTAGATTCCTAATATCTAACAATAATAACAAGCAAAGATTTAGAGTTTTTCTCTCAATCAATCTTTGTTGAAGTCTCTTGAGATTTAATTTTACTGATATTCTATTTAGCTGTTTGTTAGTTGAAGTCATGTGTTTCTGTGTTTACAAGCTTTACATACGGAATGGAATGTTATTTCTGATTTCTAAATGTTTATTGAATTACAATGGACAAAGGATGGTCTGCGTGGTGCTATCCTGTGGAGGTAGGGTGTCGTGGATTCGTAGGAACATCAACAATCCTAGCCCTACGACATATCGGGTTAAGCGGAAAAAAGGGAAATAAGGATATCAATCAAAAGAGCGACGTGGCAGAAACGGCATCCAGTAGGTTATGGCTAAGAAAATCCGAAAGCCGATGGGAGCCAAGTAGCTGACATGTCTCGCGTGGCGTTAACGCAACCCCATGGGCACGGCGGATAAAGATTGTTTGAGGATCATAGTGCCGAAACAGTCCAAGACGTCCGCTTCATCACTGAGGACGAGACATGTGCAGCAGAGAGATCATGCTCTGTCGTAGTTAAACTTGTAAATGGATTATTTTCATATGCGGTGTAGATATGAATGAGAGTCGTTGAGCTTACTTATATGCTTTTATTAAAGTTCAGGCTTCAGACAACAACTCGGCAAGCTACGCACCGGAAGTAAACTGTGAAGATAGTTTAATTATAAGACTAAATATCTACATCTCTCTTTTCAACGAGTGTAACTGACATGTACACTATATAAAAGCTTAAATTATCACTCTAATTTTACAAAAACTTAAATATCTGATCAATAGTTATATGTATACAAGATTTAAAAGTATCTAACAAACAAGTATTAAGAGTGCTACTTACTGATTATAAAAATATTATTGTAAATGCAATATAAGATGACTTATTATCGAAAAATGTAAAAGTTAACAAACTTGTAAAAACGGAAGTGAACATGTTACAAAAATAAATATCAAACTAATCTTACCGTATTAAAAGCTGTTTGCTTATAAACTAATCAATAGTTTAAGAATACCATTACTTGAACATATAGGTGACTTTGATCACGTATCACTGAAACATATGGAAAAATAATCATAATTTACTAATGTAAAATCAAGTAAGAAATATAAACAAATAATCATGAAAACTACTGGTATATCAAGTAAACGTAAAAATCGGTAAATATACATATGATACAATAATCAAAAATAAGATCTACAGGCACATGACTTTACATATCTGATACATCAAATTAATGATACTGATTGTCAATAGCACTAAAATAAAATGATCGAAAGAAAGTTCTTGACAAGGGATCAGCCTCAGGGCGATAACATCAGATGAGGTTGTACTAAATGCACTGAATTGAGAAGCGGATAGTTCAGCAGAATGTACAAAAAGTAACAAATGTTCAGGATGGACTTTTCGATGGCCTTGGCTTCGGAATTGGAGGAATCGGGCGGATTTCACACAAAACTGGGGTAGACGGCGGAACGGGTGATATTGGAGGATTTAAAACAACATCGGAAGTTCGTGGAATACCAGCTAAAGGTATCGGAATCCGGGATCTACGGGATAATATTGTTTTGACCGGGTTACTCGGTAAGATGTCACGAGTGCTTGGATTTCGGGATTTGGAAGAATTGTCAATCTGGAAACTTTCTGATGTATTTTCAATCTGGGAATGGATGTCTGGACACTTGGATGAAGATTCATGGGCATTATTCTGCGTAGTATCTGTCGGTTTGCGATTTGGATGAAATGGATGTGTTCAAGGATGATTTCCGGAATTGTAAAACGGACTGTGTAACGGTTTGGCGATGCGATGAGGAATGCGTTTTGGTTGCTTGACGGCTGGGACTGTATTTGGCGTA
>LQRL01141128.1:4151-15941 GCA_001703475.1 Hydroides elegans
TGGCGTTGTGAGAAAGACGTTGTGAGAAAGACGTTTCGTGAAAGACATTGTGGGAAAGACATTGTGAGAAAGACGTTATGAGAAAGACATTGTGAGAAAGTCGTTGTGAGAAAGACGTTGTAAGAAAGACGTTGTGGGGAAGACGTTGTGAGAAAGTTTTGTGAGAAAGACGTTGTGGGAAAGACGTTTTGGGATAAATGTTGTGAGAAAGTCGTTGTGAGATAGACGTGATAAGAAAAACGTTGTGAGAAAGACATTGTGCGAAGAACGTTGTGAGAAAGACGTTGTAAGAAAGACGTTGTTGGAAAGACGCTGTGAGAAAGACGTTTTGAGAAAGACGTAATGAGAAAGACGTTGTGGGCAAGACGTTGTGAGAAAAGACGTTTTGGGAAAGACGGTTGTGAGAAAAATATCTCTGATGCGTATATTTTTCCAATTCTGACCATGCTAAATCAAATATTTATTGACAGTTCACGGGGGATCGAAGGCCTTTAGCCTCTAGTTGTATAAGCAAGTAAAAATATAGGCCCATTTACCCATTCTACGAAACTGCTTCTCGTATGCTTCCATCAGGCGAATGTATCCATCGGTCAAAGAAAGTTGCACAGAAGGAACTACTTTGCAGGACAGAATCTTCTTCCTTTCTTCATCCTCATATACATCTGCAACATTTTCGAGTTTAATAACAGGCAGGCTTTAACCTTTTAGTTTTTTTAGCAACACCTACATAATTGATTTCTTTTCACAAATTGGCTAAATCTTCAGGTTTATGTCCTTAATTATAACTTTAAATCAGGGCATGATGAATATGCCGTTGAAGTATTACTAAGCATGTCAAAGGCTATCTTCATTCAAAAAGAGAATATCAAATATATGAAGTCACAAAATGTCTTGCATTATTGTAGCCCTTAGTGGGATAGTTTGATAATCGCAATATGAATTAATCAAATAAATTAATTCATTATATTTTCGTTACATAAAATCAAAAGTTTACAGCAAATGGACTCACTTCTGGTCATCTTCTCAAGACAAACACGTTCATGGGCAGCGTGTTGGTCGATCACAATGAGCATTTCTGTCCCTGAAAACACCCATCAATGTATTGATTGCCAAAGTAAAGTTACAACTTTAAAATTTTAATTGCGTACAAAATTGGCAAAAAAATAACGTTTCTATTAATTATCTTGTTTGCTTTTCATTATCGATGCGAATTTCCTTTCAATCATGAGCATATGAAAAATTAAACATTGAATTATTTATATCTTTTTTAGTATTACTTAAGGTATATATGAACAACTCACCGTCCGGCGTAGTTGTTGTTTTTGTATTGATAATACACGCAATGAATTTTCTGTCAATCTGTCGTAGAACCTACGGAAAATCAAACAAAAATACATTTAAATTTTATAAATAGCCTATATACAATAAGATATACATCGTGAAGCTGAAGTCGTTTTATGTATAGACACTTAATAAAATTGAATATTAGTAAAATAGAATTGCAAATAACCTTAATGGATTGCAGCATTTCTTTGGTAAACGTTTGAGGGTTCAAGGTTGCATTGATAAACTGTCCTCTCCTTTCTTTTCTTCTTATTTCCGCATTGACAACATCCTGAAAAGAAACAGTATTTGAATAAATTAGAAGATTAGCACTAAAAACTGCTTTATAACATATAATTTTATCACATACATTCAAATTTAACGAATAACTTGCATTATGTTTCGTTGACCGGAAGTTTTACATTTAAACATCACAAATACCTGTTCCAAGTTGCGAAATGTAGGGTTTTCCCAATTGTTAAACATTTGAACGACGCTTTGTTTGTTTGCCTCATCATCACCTGCGTATTCAAAATAATTTCTTGATTCATGCTCATTGGCAAGTAAGTTTAAATTTAAGCATAAAGTTACTACGGTCAAAGGGTGACCCTTTTATAATGTAAGCTTTTTATTTCATGAATTGATAAGATTTCTCAAATTGCCAATAATCTTGAAAATGTTCCTTTAGAATTAGGTTCGAATATCACACAGCATAACTTTTTACATGCAAATTGTTCGACTTGCTCAAGATTAGTTTCTTTTAGTCGCAGTTTTGATTATTTCCTGGAATTTTAACAAAAGGAAACTCACCTTTATTGTCTTCAATGTCTCTCCATTTTATAGCATCTTCTTCTGCCTGACATTCTAAGTGTTCTTCTAGAAGGTTGCCAACTTCCGATTGACAATCCTCTGATTTGTCAGATCTCGCTTCACGTGACACAGCGAGAGTACGGACTTTATCGAAGTTGATGAACTGGCCCGAGTTTTGAGTAAGAAGTCTGACCTTATTTCGTCCGCTTATCATATCTGTTTGAAACCAAATTTCAATAACATGTAGCATGAGTTTAAAAAATATTTTTTTAATGAAGATAACTTACGAAAATAAAGTTAGTTAAGCAAGAAAAAAAAGTTTAATTTATTTATATAATCATCTCTTACTTACCATCATACATTTTCAAAAATTCCAAAAATCCATTCTTTATTTGTATTTCGAATTGAGCAAACATCTTTCGTATAACTATTTGTTTCTATGAGAATAAGAGAGCAAGACACAGAGCTTGAATATATTAGAAATACAATGCCTTTAAAACCTATACCACAAGTTCCAGTAGTATCTTCGATTGCTGGTTGAATAAAGCTGGAATTTCCCGTTTTCAAATTCACATAGATGTTTCTTCCTATAATAAAAATGGAAGTTAAACTATGTCGCATAAAAACAAGGATTCAAATTATACAGCAAATATCAAAGATATATGCTGAGCCATGACTTTACTTTTTCTTTTGATTAGCAATGAAAGATTTACGTTTATGTAAGAAAACAATTTTTCAACTTCTGTAAACTTTGTTCGATATAATTTCTTAATTTGATATTTGCTATAATAAACATAGAACAAAAGTTTGAAAAGCTGACTTACCTGAACGTGGGTCCACTTGACAGACCCAGTCTTGACCATGCGACACAAATTTTTTGTCTTTGTCAGGTTCCACCTCCGAAACGCCAACATCTTTGGACTCTGCGTTCAGGCCATTTTGGGGTTCTAATGGTTCATCAGATTTCCTTGTTTTAGGTGGATTCGTCGGAAGAGATTTGATTGCATTGTCTACGCTGTTAGCTTTAGGTCTCGAACAACTTGATTCACCGTGATTGGTATTAGTTTTATCTATCTTTGGCGCAACAACAGTCTTTTCACTATTTTTGACGGGGTTTGTCGATTTCATTTTAGAAAATTCTTCCATATTCTCGCCTTGTTGTTGGTCAGCAGTCCACTTTTCTGGTATCACAGAATGAGGTACAAATCCTTGTGTTCCAAAAGAATTGTCGAAAGCTTGTGTATTCTCAATTGCGTTTGCAGCGGCAAATCCCTGACTACACGCAATCGACAATTGAGATTCACCTCTCCTTTCTTTATCAAAATGCTTTGCATTGGCTTCTGAATCCGATTTCCTACAACTTATATTCAGTTTCGAGGTTAAGCTGCTACTTTCGCAGTGGGGAATCGCAGCTTTCTTGTCAGTAATGCTCACCAAAGACTCGGTGCTTGGTCCAATATACTGAATCGTTTCTACTTGTGATAATGGTACATATTCAATATTATAATCGCTGGTGAATGTCCGTTTTACACATGGCGATTTCACTGATGACGAACCTACGCTTCTTTGTGGTTCCGTTCTATGAGTTTCACAATTCTGCACATTTGGTTTATACACTCGAATCGTTACGCATTTTACAGATGATGAAGACGGCTTTGTTTCAGAAGACAAACGAGTTCTTTGGGGTGTCTTAAACTGCGATCCTGCTTCATCTACAGTAGAATCAGAGTGCAGTGGAGATTCATGACAGAACAGATGTCGTGCTGCCATATCAGTTGTATCACATTTGGTTTTGATCTGAGCATTTTTGGTAACCGCCTTTTCCATTTCGTCAAACGATGGGAGTTTGACCGGAAACAAATGGAATGACTCATCTAATTCGTCATCGTCGTTATCTAGGTAACTATCGTGTATCACGTATTGCTCATCTGTGGTTTTGGAATGCGTTCCAGATTGCTCATTGTTGCCGCGATTGAATCTATCAGCTGTTAATCTGTCGCATCGACTTGGTATATTGTCATCTTGACTGCACATAGTATCGCTCCAAAGGCTTGTCTGACTGCTTTCTAAACTATTTACGGCGACGTTTAAATCAGGATTCCAGTGTTCAGGATTTGTTTTGTCACCCTCATTCGTTGTAAATTTGGACTTTAACAAACCAGGCTTCCAGGAGTTCGGAAGGGTATCAATTTTGCTATCTCTTTGCAGAGAGCATGTGTCTCTTGTCGGTGAATTTCTCCTGTTACTATATATTTCAGTACGACGAAACGACTCGTATTCTCGTTTGAATATTTCTACATCATCTTCAGGTTGGTGACACCGACTATATACTCTATCTGTAGGTAGGATGCGAGACAGATTATTTAATCGATCACCGTCTGAACAGCCCTTTGAAATTCGTGCCAACTTTGCTGATATGCTATTAATTCCTTTGGGTGTTTCAAATACATGCCGCTTTCTAGGGTCACTTTGTTCTACATCGATACTCCCCCGCGATCTCCATTTCTGTACGTCGATCGTATCTATATCAGAACTGTAATTAGGATTTTGTACTCTTGCTTGTTGTTCAGTCCCATATCTTTCATTCTTCGACGTCTCAGATGTTGCGTCCCTTAAAGAAGAACTCCTTGAAGCACTGCTGATTCTATTTCGAAGTTCATGAAATCTGGCAATGGTTGGATTGGCGGATGGGGTCAAAGAACTATCATCACGTGTTGACCGCTTATACTTAGTAGCATCTGAATGCTTTTTGAATGTTTTCGTACTTTTATCATCATTAACCACAGGTTCAGATTGGGCTGGTAATGCCCTTGATTTTATACGCAATCGAATCCTTTCCAAAGATGACAAAATGTACGATTTCGTTTCACTTGACAATGAATGCGACTTTGGAGTACTTGTAGGCGTTTTAATGGTTGACGTTTTTGTGCTTGTTGTGGGTTGAGAAGCCGATTTCAGACACGACAGCGGATCTTCATCATAAGCACCAGCAGTTTGTGGTGATTGTGTAGGAGTCTGATTCTTTGAATATATTGCCTTGTATTTCTGTCGTATTTTATCCACTGGCGAATGACTACACGTGTATTTATATCTTACAGCACGAACCGGTGATATATGATTCGTTTTTCGAACTTTCGCCTCTTTTAATCCTGATTTCGCTTGACCCTGTGAGCACTGTGTGAGTTTCGATTTCCTCTGACTCCTGGATTTCAGCAACTGACTCGGTGAAGAAGGCACAGTGAGAACAATATCCGGCGATTTGTTGATATGCTTTGTTTTATTCTTTTCGGTAAGCGTCTCATTCCTTTCATCGCTATCATCACTCAATGATATCACATCATCCTTCTTCGCAGGTTCGGGTGTTACACTACTCCTCTCCCCATCTGTGCTTTTATACATAAAAGCCAACGGCGAGCGGTCTGCTGTCGAATCATCACTTATTTCAGTAACGTTGCTCGCTGAGACCTGTTTTGGTGTAGGCAGTGAATTCGATTTATTCGATTTATCTTCCGTCGCTTTTTCTTTATTGTCACCATTATTTTCTTGCTGCTGTTGGTCTTTAGGTCTAGTGATAGGACTATTTGCTGTCTTCGTTTCCTCGGTCGATTGATCATTCGTTTCACTTTTGTTTGGTCGCCTGAAAACGGTTCTCGATTGCAAGTTATTCGTGATGTCAGCAGTTGTGATCGATTGACCATACGATGTCTCACCACCCTGCTGTGCCTCTTGATCTTCATCGATGACAACACAATTTGGAGAGTCTTGTGACCCACTACCAGTTGGGTCAACGTTAGCTCTAAGAGCATTGTCATCAATGAACGCATCAACAGATTTCTTTACACAACCAAGGAGTGTTTCCCAGTCTTTAAACTCCACGAGTGTCTTTGCCGGGTCAAAAGTGATGTCGTATGCAGATAACGGACAGGAAATATTTAATACAAACATCCCATGTTTTTCTGCATAACGCCTCGGACTGATACCTCCCGGTGAAAATGGACTGTTTCCGTTTGGATCTTTCTTACCAATAACTGCCTTCTTTTTCATCATTGTGGTTTTTGACAGCGATTGGGTAACTTGCTTATGAATTCGTGTCTTTAAAACAAGTCTATCATTGATATAAACGAACTGTAACGACTTGTTATGGTGACTGTCTTTGCCTACGAATCCGTGAATTTGAAAATCTCCTTCGCTTCTTTGAATTTCACCCAATGTCCGGGCCTTGTTATTTCCATACAAGTGACTAAACGCGCCGACAATCGAATTCGATTTATGCGTTTGCAGAACTTTAGCACAAGTTTGATCATTGCGCAATGAAAATGAAATTTTCGGATGAATCAGAGCAATGGCTTCCAATCTTTGTCGAATTCGTTCAAACTCTAAGCTTTCGTTTAGAGATTTCTTTCGAACTGGCATTGTATAGAACAAATCGTATACTGTGATAGTGGTTCCGGCACTTGGTCGGTGGGCTTTCGATTCACGGATTTCAGGTTTCTCTCTTTCTCTGAAAAACAAATGAAATTGTCATGATTATTTGGATTTAGTAAGTTATACATACATACAATATAACCGCAGAAATATATATGTGTCTATCGAACATTGGTTCGAAAGTACGTGTAAAGCAATTATATCTTTTAATTTCATTTCACTTATTCTTAATAAAATATGCACACGCTACACTAAAAACAGCTACATCATGTCCTAGGAATCATTATCTCATTAATCTAAGTAAAACAACTAAGCTTAACATCATTTCAGATTAATTTCTTTAGCGATTCTTATTATTATATGCTGAAAAGTTCGAAGTTAGAGGTTAGATATCATTTTATTTTTATCCATCGTAAATCAAAACAAACACAAAACTGACCGAAAGAGCTTGGAGTATGTGGTTGCATGTGATTTGGCTCTGGTTTCAATCTCCAACAGGAAACACATACTACGCATGCTTGCCAGTGCCTCGCCGCGGTAGCCATAGTGCTGCAAGTCGCGCTCCACGTCCTCGAGAGAACGGCATTTACTTGTGTTGTACCTTAAAATAAGCAAAATGTTCTTATGAACGATTATTTTAACTAAATTACAGTGGTGCCCCAATATTCAGCTCTTATTAATTTCAAATTGCCATTCCTCTCCCTCTCCCTCTCCCGGTTCAATTGTCTTTCTGGATCTAAGCATAAAATTCAAATATTGCCTCTTTCAAATGGTTCTTTTCGATGGTGTTGAAACTTAACATAATAAGGTAAATCTGAATGTTTAAACATAAAGTAAACAATTTTATGCAATTAATAATAGATGTTATTCTAATCAAAGACTAGAAGGTCAGTGACCTTGGATCCCCGTCGAAATTCGTCAATGCAGAATGGTCAGTACCTATTGAAATCTTCTTTGGAAATAACGAACTAATTTTCATACACAAAATCAGGGGTGCACCTTAGCGGTCGCACGGTCGCATATGCGACCGTCGTTTCGTCCGCGCGAGTGTCGTTCAAGACGACACTCGCGCTTGTGCGAATGTCAATTTGATGGAAAATAATTGGAAATACACATTTTGCGAAATACATTTATTTCAAACACCTAAAAAATTGGCTCGCGCCTTCGGCGCTCATATTTTAGGTAAGTTATGTTCAGGTTGAATATCACGCGCGAATGTCACTTTGCCAGCGCGAGTGTCGTTTTAGATGACGGTCGCGCTTGCGCGACCGTCGATTTTGGGTTAAGGTGCACCCCTGCAAAATATCGAATATGAAAAAAAAAAGTTTTAGTAGAGGACCGAATTCTACATTTCCTAAGCTTATATATCAGTAAATTAATTGAAGGAGACGCACCATCAAAGATAAAACGACGTCTTTCGCACAACGTCTTTCTCACAACATCTTCCTCATAACGTCTTTCTCACAACGTCTTTCTCACAATGTCTTTCTCATATCGTCTTTCTCACAATGTAATTCACGCAACGTCTCTCACAACGTCTCAATAGGCAATGTATTTCTCACAACGTCTTTCTCACAACGTCTTTAAATTGATTTTGTCACAACTTTCTCACAAAGTCTTTCTCACAAAGTCTTTTTCACAACGTCTTTCTCAAAACGTCTTTCTCATTACTTATTTCTCACAACGTCTTTCTCACAACGTCTTTCTTAAAATTTATTTTGTCAAAACGTCTTTCGAATAACGTCTTTCGAACACCGTCTTTCGTAAAGTTAATCTTCTCAAAACGCCTCTCACAACGTTTTTCCTGAAATAGACTCTCACAACGTCTTTCCAACGTCTTTCTCACAACGTCTTTCTTAAAGTTGATGTTCTCACAACGTCTTTCTCCCAACGTCTTTCTCCCAACGTCTTTCTCACAACGTCTTTCTCACAACGTCTATCTCACAACGTCTTTCTCACAACGTATTTCTTAAAACTGATTTTCTCACAACGTCTTTTCAACAACGTCTATCTCACAACGTGTTTTAAAACCCCTTTCGTAAAACGATTTTCTCACAACGTGTTTTGAGCAACGTTGTTATAACATTTCTTCGAAATGTGACGCCATTTCGACAATTTGCGGTTGATCGACATGAAACCTTGACCAGGCACAGCTTTAATGTATCATGTTAAAGAAAATGAAATATGAGCCCTAGCTTATTTCTTTTAATGTGGGATGCAATTTCTACAATTTGTGGTTGATCGACATGAAACTTTGACGAGGCACACCTTCAATATGTGTTTTTTAGAACTCTAGCTTAATTTATTCACAGCTTGTCCCATCATTGAACACAATTCGCAATTCAAGGAATAAGACGATTGATGGATCGACATGAAACTATGTTGAGGCAGAATTTCTACTTGGCAGCTAGCAAAGACAGGGCATATATTGACTGTCTTCCTCATACATGCATACTTAAATGATAATATATTATATTATCACCCACATTTCCTAAACTGATTATAATTTTCGCCCTTTTTCAAAGTGCTCCAGAATCGACAATTTTCAACCGATCGAGATGAAACTTTGACGAGGCACGACTTCAGACCTCGGTTTATACGTGTATAAAATTTGAAAACCATAGCTCAAATTTTTTACACCAAACTTGCGTGCACAAAGTACTAAGCATCTGAAAAAAATCGACAATTTTTAAAGTGCTCCAGAATCGACAATTTTCAACCGATCGAGATGAAACCTTGACGAGGCACGACATCAGACCTTGGTTCATACGTGTATCGAATTTCAAAGCTCTAGCTCAACTCCTTCATCCCTAACTCGCGTGCACAAAGTACCCTATCTCAAGCGGGACAGACAGACAGACAGACAGACAGACAGACGGACAGACAGACAGACGGACAAGCTCAACCCTATATCCCCTCGTTTTCACGGGGGATAATAAGAGGTACAACAAATGAGTTTCTAAATTTAAAATTTTAGAGAATTTACTTGAAAATACTTCAAATATGTCAACAATATCAAAGCTCTACGTAGTAAACTTACGACATGATAGATCAAACATATACGCCACACCTCTATCTTCTTATCAATTTCGATAGTTTATTCTTATATGGTTTAGATATGTTGGGATGACACGAAGCATATTAACTACATAAAGATGCCTCATACTCACCTTTCGCATACACGATCCAAATCATCTCGACTTATACCACGACCATTATCGACCACCTGGACTTTGCCTTGATTGAGATCAACTCTAGTGGCAATGCACGTAGAACCAGCGTCGACTGCATTGAGCACCAGTTCTTCGACGCATTGTGCAAAGCTGGCTATGGCGACCCCTGACCGCAGGTTGTGCTGTATCTTTTGTTCCAATGATTTTATCATGGTTCTGTTATTTTACGAGGAGGACCGTGCATACTCAAAAAGTTTAGATGTTCACGTGTGTCACCAGATCTAGTAAAAGAAGACATAGTAAATAAGGGAATGGATATTCACGTCTATAATATCGATCTATCAGATAAAAATAATGAAACAATGAATGCAGTCCGATAGTGTATATAAACTCCTAAAGTACCCGAAAAAAGTATTTATATACTTTTGACAAAACCAAACATTCGTTTTCTTTATGGAATTTGGACAGGTTCCACGTAGATATAGAAATACACATGTTGTAACCGAACTTGCTACAACACTGCGCTTCTTGCTCTGCCTGCTTCATCAACAGCCCTCCACTCCAGCCCTCAATCACAGAGAGGATCAGCCCTCCACTAGCAGACAGGTTCGTCGAATAAGTCCCACCTAAACGCTGGTTAGGACCATACCGATATCATACACGATAACCAACAGAACAAGCCTCTCGGCCATCCAACACCTCAGTACAACACGAACAAGATCAATCACTTTGGTGTTTTCCGGGATCGCTCCTTCTATGTCTCATGTCCCAATAATAGATTACTAAGACTGCGTTGTTGCACTCCAACCGTATGCCGCTAGACCCATGGGTATACAAGACCGTTGTTCATACCTTCAGAGCCAATCGGCAATATCAACCCTCCCACCAGTTTTCGGGCCCTTCCGAACTTAACTTACATAACATGGAAGGCGCCCTAGCAGAGAGGATCAGTCTTCACTAGCAGACAGGCTCGTCGAATAAGTCCAACCTAAATGCTGGTTAGGGCCATACCGGTATCATACACGATAACAGTGTTTGACATTAACTTCAAATCTATGGTCGCGCTCGCGTGACTATCTCTAAAAATTTAGTGGCGCCACACAATTTAAAGGACGTATATTATTCAAATAAAACAAGGAAGTATTTGTGAAACACGAGCAGGCCCCAACCGCCCCAAACTCGAAGGGGTATGGTTTTTGCAGATTTTTAATATATTTTCTATGAAAACCGCTATTTTTGGCCAATTTGACAACTACCGGTGGGGTGTTTTTGACCGAAATGGTCAAAAGGCACATCTTCGGACCAAGACCTTTCATTTGAGCCTAAAACCAAGTCTCTATGACCTTCCATTCAAAAGTTCTAGCCCGCACAAACTCGAGTCTTGAAAAACAGCTATTTTGGGCTATTTTGGCCAATTTGACCCCTTTCGGTAGGTTTTTATACCGAAATGGGCAAAAGGCACATCTATGGACCAAGACCTTTCATTTTAGCCAATAACAAAGTCTCTATGACCTTCCGTTTAAAAGTTCTAGCCCGTACAAGCTCAAGTCTTGAAAAACAGCTATTTTGGGCTGTTTTGGCCAATTTGACCACTTCCGGTAGGGTATTTTTGACCGAAAAGGTCAAAAGGCACATCTACGGACCAAGACCTTTTATTTCAGCCTATAACCAAGCCTCTATGACCTTCCTTTCAAAAGTTGTAGCCCGTACAAACTCAAGTCTTGAAAATCCGCTATTTTTGGCTATTTTGGCCAATTTGACCACTTACGGTAGGATGTTTTTGATTTCGGTCAAAAGGCATATCTACGGACCAAGACCTTTCATTTCAGTCTATTACCAAGTCTCTATGACCTTCCTCTCAAAAGTTGTAGCCCGTACAAGCTCAAGTCTTGAAAAACCGCTATTTTTGGCTATTTTGGCCAATTTGACCACTTCCGCTAGGGTGTTTTTTACCTAAATCAGGGGTGGAAATTGACGGTAGCCCGGTAGCCCGAGGCTACTTGATTTTGCTTCGGGCTACTGGATTTCAAAAAGTGGTAGCCCGACTGGCTACTGGATT
>LQRL01141131.1:4068-37864 GCA_001703475.1 Hydroides elegans
GCCTAGGTGAAACCGGGACATCAGCATCGAAGTGTCTGTATAGAGTTATAATCAAAATATTGTGAATTCAATGGTCAAATGCATATCTTGTCTGTGTTGCATAGTCTAGACTTATATTTTCTAGAAGGACATATTTATGATAAACTTTGCATGCATGTATATCTTGGATATACAGGTAACATTTTATCCCTCTACCGCTTTATATGAAGGCTTTTAATTTGGTCGTGTCCGTCCGTTTGTGTCATCGGACCGTCCGTTAGGGCTACCGACTCTGATGCCTACGTTTGTTTTCCACTCTATAGAATCTGGCGACTCCTACTCGTGTATCCTGTCACAGTGAAGTCCATTATCAATTTGGATTATACATTGAAGTGTCATGAAGTTGGTCAGTTAAAAAATGAGTAGCCCGGTAAAGATGCTATGCTGTTGTACCATTTCCAAAAGTTACGTTGTTTGAAATGAAAATAAAAACCCGTGAAAAATATAAAATATGAGAATGAATAATTATACATAAAACGTATTATTAAAATCTCAGGTGGGAGTGTTGCCTTAAGTACTTATTAGCTTGATTAGTGAAAGGTGTTCAGTTCAAAATAAGCGCATTCATAATGGCTTTCTCGATAAGTGGAAAATGAAGCCTGCACTTTGCAAACTCAGGGACTCGCGTGAAATTCCTCATTAATAGTGACCTAAGGTTACGGGATGCTGTGCTGGAATTGTCAAAATAATGGAAATTCACGAGAAACCTAATTGCTAAGGTAACCTGCTTAAATACGCAGTGATGAGAATGCCTATGATTTATATATCCCCCTTCCGAAGTTAGAACTATCGTCTTAAAAGGTTTTCAGCACTTTCGGAGCTAACACTGAGCAAGGGGCCGAAGTGTTAGTTAGCTCATTGGCGTAAATTTATAGGGTCCGTCACTGTTTATCTGGAGGGCTCAGTCACATTAATTTAATATTTTATATAATGTATATATTTATATACAGAATAGAAAATTCCATCATCAACGAACGTATGGTAATTGTGTAATGTGCCCATTTATTATGATTTGACCGTTTTATTGAAGGCCTCATTGCAACGAATAAAATAAATAGTGCTTCCTTAACAAATAACTTTAAATTGTACTGTGATACAATTGTGAGAAAAATAAGAATTATTTTGGGATATGGGAAGGTTTTTTATCTAATTATTAATGAGTTACCGGCCCCTATTGTGTCCTTTGCATAAATCAACGTTGATTTCTATTCCATACTGGGAAAACGTGCCCTTATGTGATCTATTTTCAAAGCAAATACGGCAAATTATCATGAGTGTATTTTGAACGAACTCGGATTGGATTAAGCTGAGGCAGTTTAAATTATTTTATATTGAACCAAATAAACCGTCATGTCAATCGTAAGATCCAGAAACTGCACTTTGAAATTACTTTTGAAACAAATAGCACAGAAATATACATTGCTATGAGCAATAACTGGACATTGTTAAATATGGGTATTATATTTCGTTTGTGATAAATTTGAGCTTTAAAATTGTTATAACATGTAACAGGGTAAGCTGCTCCTTATGTCATATTGGTAGTTGTTCATCCTGTGTATATGCGTTTGAAGCCAAATTTGTTTATCCGCATTTAGTTTCTCTGCAATTCAAGTTATTTAAAATATAACGGTAAAAAAAGTACAAAAATATCGCTGCCTCTAACATAGAAATGATACTGTATTTCGCGTTGGAAATCATCATATGTTACTAAATTAAAACCAATTCCACCCAATCCCATTTATATACCACTTGTACCCCCTGCTTTACCATTATTACCCAGGGGTCAGGTAAGAGCGTTAATGTGTCACTTGAAAACTATGTTCCCACACTTGTTCTGCATGACAGACAACATAAATAGTATGTTTTCGCTTATTATTGGCATTATTATTTAACAACGTTAACACTTTTAATAAAAGACAATTTAATTAAAAAGTGTAGGCCCATATGAGCGAATTCTTTATACGAATTCGATGTCACCTCTGTGGAGATAGAATCTATGTCACTTAAATTTCAAGTTGCAGGCGACTCTTGAATATGATAATTCTATGTGTAAAGCCTACAAAAGTATATTCAAGCAGGAAATAATCAATTGTGCATTTGCTTTTTGTCATCTTAGCTCTGTAACCAGTTCCACTTAGTACATTAAGTTCACACAAATTGCGTTCTACATATTCTTAACACAGCCTTATTTCAAGCTGCGAATTTCCATTTTAAAAATAAGAATCGTTCTTATCTCCCATATAATGGAAAATGGTTGAGGGAAATATGGGTTTCATAATAAAATCTTAAAGCTCAGTTGAATCGTTTGCAGGCCTTTTAAATGGTTATCTATGTCCTGCGTTTTTCGTTTTAGAAAAAGTGTTATGAGAACAGGTCCTAATAATGACATTTGATATTTATTTTTCCGGCATTGCTGTTTGCAAGGTCCATTTCTCTTGTTTTACAAATATTTTTATGCAACCTGTCCATTAAATTAATTGAAATATATTTATGTGTGTGAAAAGCAGAAGAATCAAATTACGAAAAGTGAAATTTAACTGCATTACAATGATCTTCGGGGGTCTATTGCAAATATAATGATGCATGAGTGCCCTGGCACTTAACGCGTAATACGATCTTCCAAATTTGACAAATTGCTTTTAACCACAATCTTAATGGCAATTACTAGAATCTAGCATTCAGATGAAAATATTACCTGCAGAGGGACTTACTGCTAAGGAGTAACCTTGACACTAGTCGTTCATATATGGATGTTATATAATGTTGTTCAGTTGTTCGGTTCGGGCTATGCTATGTAGTCATTTTTATGTTTCAGTTTCATAGAATTGTGGGCCAAATCGTAAAATGAAATATAATTCGCGAATGACAAAGCAATGCAAACGGTTACTACTTCTTAACATTTCCGGGCAATCATTTTTTCACGAGATCAACAGCGAATACATAAGCAGGTCCATTGTCCTCTGACACCCGAGTTATTCTTTAGTCATTCTCATTTATCCCTATAAGGGTTATACTCCTTCCTACTCTCCGTCAATCCATTTGTGTCTTTTACGGATCCCACGCAGCCATCCCTATTGTCCAGTTCATTGCGTCCGTCGTTTAGTGAATCGATCTGGTTTACGTTTGAAGAAATGCATCGATATTCAGACGGGTTGCATGAAATAATGTGACATTTTCGTACATTGAAATACAAAAATATGGTAAAAATGTTAGAAAACGTTACAATCATGTTAACCAATACATACTGAAAATGATAACTTTTTCGTAGCCAAAACATTCACTCCTTGTTGTACAAAATTTCGAACTTCGCGAAAAAACTAGAATTTTGATTACAAAATACAATTTTAAGGCACTTCTTTGCCATAACATCAATGTTTTTTTTTGACCAGTTTTTGGTGTCTCCATTGTCCTGTAGTGCTACCCGAAAGTGAGCACAAGGGATTTTTACTTCATCCACCTCTTTCAGGCATCAGCTGGGCATTACGGAACTGCATATTACATCGGTTCATAAATCAATTATTTGATGCACAATGCATTTCATTTTTTTGCAAGGTGACCCATAGTTTGATATATGGCTACTTTTAGCATAGTAGATCAGCTTTAAATAGCTACAACGCATGTGCTCTTGACATAGGCACCATGCATTATATAAATGTAACATTCTATAAACCTTTTAAAAGAGCTATCTATCATTTGGTTAATCTTTAAATATAGAATATCCGTTGCTCAATATTACATAAAAGCAATGTTCCTTTCATTATAAATTAAAATTATTATTACTCACATTTAGACAATTCTATTAAAATAAGAGAATCAAATTGAGTATTCAAGGCAAAAGTTTATCGGGTGGAATTGTTATTTATATCAAACAATATCTTAAATTTGTTTTGCTTATTCAACACAAACTGTCAAGAAAAATGAAATGGTCTGTTGAGTATACCGACGAGTTGTAACACTATAGCATTTCAGTATCGTTGCATGTTCTCTCATACTTTTAATAGCGTGTTTTATTTCTATGAAGTTATGCAATATTTATTTGAAATGATTTCTATGTTTTTCATAACCAATAAATCATGATATGAATGAGCATAGAAAAGTAATGTGATTAATTTCTAAAGGACAATAAGTACAACTTTCGTGTAAATTTCATATCCAGGCGCGGATTCGGAACGAATTGAACCAAGGACCTAAAAATGCTATTGGATCGCAAAATGGTTTATTATCGAATGCGGAACATCCAGGTCGAGTAGCTTGAGCAGCATTTTGAAGCACAAAGCATGTTTCTAAATTACAATAACCTGTAAAAAGGTAACTGTATTCGTAAAACATCCCATAAAATACTTTTATGTGCTCAGCTGCCTTTTACTCGGTTCATTAATTTTCATATTCAATGAAAGCGCGTGGACACACGGTAATTCCATGTATCACCAGCCCTGCTCTGTCTGGTTTATGATCATGCTATAATAATTCAAAGATGAGGTAACAAAACATAATACACGAACCTACATACATTTACTCATGCTCATCAATTTCTCGCAATTTCGCTATAATATTTGCCTATACTTACTATTGTCTCTTTATGCGATCGATGAGCCAGGTCAATATTCATATCATAAGTATATATTTTTATGTGGACAATTAAAAACAACTTCAAAATTACCATTCGATATAAAATTGCCATAGAAATTATTATTTACCTGAATATAAAAATAAACACAATAACGTCCGAAGCGTGGACATTCTAGCGATCATCGTATGTATGCATACATTTTTACAATAATAGAGTCTATACGTATATTTACTTTATTTGATACCTTTAAATCAATATTAACATTAACCAATTTGAAGGAAAGAAACGAGGCTTTTCTCTTACAGTCATTTATATTTATAACAAACCTTTATTTAAGAAAAAAAATCGTGATCATTTTGGCCAAAATGCTGATTTGCTGCCTTATCCAGTTGACCTGAACTTATGTAATATATGCTGTCGATTCATTCATGACTTGCAGAAATAAGTCACGACTAAGATATGAAATATGAACTTTTCTTACTCTAATTATATGATCTTGCGGGTGGTATCTGGGAATACCCATGCGTAATAACAACATGAGTAAATATAATTATGCCTCAGCTATTTGCATGGTTCTTGCAACGTTGTTGCATTTTTGCGATGAAAATGATGTCAATTTCTGCTGTCTTTGAATCATAAGCTCGTATCGACGTGGTGATCAGTTGAGAAATAATATTTTGATTTTTCTGAACTTTGAACTTTGTAATAGCTCCATCCGATGCATCATCAATATCTCCATTGTGGCATGTATGGTTATGACCAAAATGAGAAGAGTATTTCATTCATTGAAATATACTAAAATTGTATACTGTTGGCCATTCCTGTATCTAGGCAACAGAATGAGATTTGAATTAAATGAAGACTTACTCAGGTATATTCTATAAAGTACTTTTCATCAACTTCTCTGAGTCCATCTTACCATATGATTTATCATGCTTCCATAACATCCCTAGATATGCTCCATATCGTCTTTCTCAAAGCCCTTAATTAACCCAGTGGTCACTTTAAAGGACTTCTTCTCCCATGATTTCTCCCGTGCTCCCTTAGCACTAATTAAAGCATATGCGTCACACTTAGGGGCGAGTGGGTCCCCTATGAAGGCATCGCTACGGGGGTCTTTTAAGACTAAATGCCACACCCTTCCTGTAAAGATTGTCACATGATGCCAGAAAGGAAACGGCAACGGCGAAATGCTAGCAGTAAGACATGCGCAGTCACTGCTGGGTCTTATTAATGCTCACTCACATATGAGGAGGTAGGAGCGCTGACCCTTTTTGTACATATGTATAATGAGGGGCACTCAACGATTTATTTGAAATTATCTATCTCAATATGTTTAATGTTTAGCGGAAGATGGCCAGATATCTTTAAATAACCTTAATACGCGGATTTGCATCCAAATGTTTATTCTGAAGTTGCAAGCAAGAAACCGAGAAAAGCTACTGCAAGGAAATATACAATCTCCTACCAGAATAAAGATCTCAAGAAATCAAATGTGTATTACTGTAGGTTTGAAATTTAAGCGCAAAGTTTAATAGCGATTGTTTACAAACGAAATCCCCTTTCATAATAACAATCATTGAAATTATTGAAGGTTACCGAGTTGCAATAACACTCCAAATTGCAAAATTCTACACCATCTCAAAATATGCCTCATGTTGGGAATGGGAGCAGAGTTCGGGGCTGAAAACAGCTAAGTCCACCATTCTCGTTATATGGCGGACTTAGCCGTTTCAACCCCGAAATCTGCTCCCATTTCCAACATGGGGCATATTTCTTGACGGAGTAGATTCTTGCAATTTAGAATGTAGTTGCAACTTGGTTATGTTCATGAAGTTCAGTGATTGTTTTTATGAATGGGAGTTTCATTCTCAAGTAATCGTACATAGACTGTGCGCTTTATTTTCAAACCTGCAATAGGTTGTTCTCTCACAGATTCGTTAACAGAGACAAAATTAAGATACATCTGCATTGGTTGATACATTTACAAACAAGATCCTAGAGTAAAATAATCGTTTCGAAAAAAAATCTTTGTTCTGTTCGGGAAAAGTTGCAAGCAAGGAAGAGCTGCTGCAAGAATAAACCTTCACCCGAATAAACCGTTGAGTACCCTCGTATAATGAGTTTGTCGCTTGGCAAACCTTATGAATAATAAGAAATGCTGCAATTTCTGACCCTAATAGGAACTGCTTTTATTGCCGTTTCTGGTACTTTTTTCAATGAGTCAACGTGTTGTTTTGCGACAGAAAGCGGGCAGGCGAAAATTATCAAAATATATTTAATCCAAAAATATAGGATGTACTATATTCTTTCCAGAAATTCGTGGCAATCGCAAACAATTACGTCTGTACGCACCATACGAGATTATGATGTCGCTGATTATATCAAAGACATCACCTAAACATTGGTTCCATATTTTCGTTCTGTTGTGCCAATCTTAAGTATGAAGCCGGACAGAACTACCTTTGACATAAACATGTTTTCCTATGCAATGCTCAGATCATTTTATCATCATGACAGAAGACTCAAGTGAGGTAGAAATGTGCACTCCTTGCTCCCCGCTTCTAATTGAGTTCTGGCGTGCAACTATCATAAATCGAGTAATTTGCCCTGTTCAACAATATCATAGTTTTGGTAGGTTACTTAACATTACCGGTAAGGGTGTTTGTGTGCCAATGTATAATTCATCTAACAAAATTTGATGTTAAAGCACATTGAAGTGCATTTGTTTCAATGAAAGTTAGCACTGTGACTTTTGAGAATACTCGTTTTTCAAACTTCAGAGCACAACCATCAAATACATTGTAAATGATTAGTTAAAATAATAATAATCAAGATAAGCGCTCGATTGTAATATCTATTGCGAGTATCTTTAAATAGTAGAACTAGAATCATGTCACATGGCAAGCGGGTTTTACTTGATGTCACTCTATAATTATACTGTCATATATCCTAAATCCATCGTCTCCCTAAATAATCCAGTAGAAAATAGCATGCAACCTGACTAGAATAGGAAATATGATAATGAATTCAGGGCGTGGCAGCAAAGCTTGTAAAGTGGTTTAGTGGCAGAATCTGCAAAATGGTTAAGAAGAGCACCTCACAAAATATTGTTGTGAAGTCGTTGCTCTGGTTTTGTTACCAACATCAGGTTTTGTTAGGCCAAGAGGAATTAGGGAAACTGAAAGTGTGCAACATTGTCTAGTACAAAATGTATATTGTAATATTATTTTCCGTATATAATCATCTCTTGTTTATATAGAGTCTACATGATTTCGTTTTGGTAGATCTATTTTGGTCAACCATCTTTTCGGTAGAATTCTATGCTTCCTTGAAATAACTTAAGGCAAAATCATGATGTACGAGATCTTGTATGATGGACTAACTGAAGGGCGGGATTGATTGAGTGGGTTTTTAAAAGCCTGGTTTGTGTATTGGAAATATATGCTAATTGGGGTTCAAACAATTTCGTTAGTGTTGTATATAAATTTTATTTTGGTTCGGCTTGGATTTTTTTCTTTTTCTATTTTCTTTTGAATCTAATTTTATATCAGTGCCACTTCCAATATAGCGTTAAGCCGAATGTATTATATCAATCATATATATTCTAACCAAGCGTATGCATGTATGAAAATGAATTAGGCAGGCATCCACGACATTTGAGGTATCGCTGTAAGAAAGTGAAACTTAGACGCCATTAGTGCCTTTTTTATTTTGATAGCTTAAAATGTATCGAAAACGCAATAATGACTTCTTTATTTCACTTTCTTGCAGCTACATATATATATATAATGAAGCGTCGACGGTGCATGAATGCATTTTAATATGCGCACAATTATCAAAAGGGAAAAAAAGTGGAAGCTCGGTCATTGTCATTTCTCGCCTTTCGCTTAACATCCTGTTCAACTGCAATATCAGGTAGAGGCGCCATCTCACCAATGTCATATGATATGAATCACTATCAGAGACAAGGGGTAATGGTCAAGCCTGGAAAACAATGGGACTAAATGACCAGTGTGCTTGTGTTTCCAGGTTGTATCCGGTGACACAAAACTCCCCGAGGTGGCTAATGGTTAGGTTCATAACGAAGCTCATTAATCTTTGCCCGCTCGCCCTGCCTCTTATCCATACACCGTAGTATTATGCGAAACATTTCATTAATTACAACTTTAGAAATCTTTGAAACCGGGTAATTTTGATAAAGCAAAAGGTGTCGTAATATGATATGGCGTTGTGGACAGTTTTTTTTTTTCGTTTAACAAGAAAACGAAACTAAAATGATTTTATGAAAACACAGTTGGCTGTCAAATGTAATTGAATCTTACTTGACAGTTAGGTATGGTTTCGTTGAAGAAATGATTGGATACAACTATATCTCAAAATACATTTCGGATCATAAATCCCGATATTATCTCAAGTACTTTCGAAGTAATCAGAATTCTGTGTCAATATCATCCATTTATATTATTTATAAGCTTTAATATAATTTATTATAATCTTATAATCATTTTCACATTTTAAAAAATCATTTTCCATGGGGAAAAAAAGCACAACAGTTCCATAATGACTGTTTTACTTGCTACCAACAAAAACATGTCACATTTACACTCTATAGAGGCTCAAACCGAAAGCAAAAGGACTCGGGGGCACAGTCTAGGTCACTGCCATTTAACCTGTTGCTTCTTGGACTTGTTTTCCTTTGAAAGCCGAATGAATGAGCACCGAAATTGGAGGAGTTGGAAGGAGCGAGAGTGGGTAATTAGAAGATTACAAGACCTCCGCCCTCGAGAACCGAATTAGTCCACCAAAAAGGGTGACAGTGACCAAAAAGGTGGATGCTTGTCGACAGCAAAGGTACAGAGGGAACTGGACAGAACTAGAAGCACCATATAATCATTTTTACGCGAGATTTATGTTTTTTTTTCTATTTTAAACTGTAAAGAGTCGATTCGATATTTATTTGATAACAAGAGGCTGGATATAACATTTGATTTGATAATGAGATATAAAACATAATTCAATGTGTGACATAATTATATTCAGAATAATATTGAACATTCAATACTTAATTAAACAATAAGATAATATTTTGTCTACAGTGACCGAGATTTATATTCTCGATGATCCTCGTAAATGAATTTCGTAAATGAATTCGTGATACAATTTGTCTGTATCGAAACGATACATTTTCAATTCAATTTCGTAAGGTGCCTTCCCCAAACGCATGTCACTAATGAGGCCTTACCTTTTCAAGCGGAAGCGTGGCACTCTGGCGTCAACTCACTGCCCGTCCCTCCCCGTGTGTCTGTGACTTCGATTCGGACCACATATTCGTTTCCAAGAGTCAACCATCCAGCTGCCTGGGGTCTCGGTGGAATTTTGAAGGGTTTTTAAAGGCTGTCGTAGAAATAGGAATGTGATAATGAAAGGATTTTATTTAACAAAATATGGAATTGTTGCTCTCATATTTTTCCTTTTTGTTGTGATTATTTGTAGTAATATTTTACGGTAGTCATATTTTCACCAAAGACAGAGCTTGTCACACTTTGATATCTGTGTCAGACAAGCAATGATCTCACTTAAAGTGCGCTCTACTCATCCCTCGAGAACGAGGAAATGAGGAGGTTGGATGGCATTTGAGGGGACTCCACTCACCATGCGCACCCATGGCGAACGCGACAATGCGGGCACCAACCATTTAAAACTTATTGTGTCTTTTTGTCATTTTTTGTCACATTAAACAACAAAATATATGTATAAAGCGTCTGTCTTATTGGCAACCGTATCCATATAGTTGTTACCACTACGACCATGGCTGTCCCTTTCAGGAAAGACAAACATTTTCTGTAAACATTGGTCCCTTTTAGAAATAGTATTTGATCATGTACAAAAACCGAGAATGGTATTGGAGCCGAGGTGCTAGGAACCAATGTCTCCTAAACTACCCAACCCACCCATACACGACCCTATCGCCATTAGCTGTCACCCCCACTCCTTCTGTCTAAAAAATGCTGCAGTTGAAGGGGCCAGAGTATTAACACGCCTGATTTGCTGCCCATTTTCGACAGGCGTATAAGGAGATGTGATTTTCAGTGGCCTAAATTAGCTCCGTAAATGGCACTAATGAAGCACGATGACCACAGGAGCAAGCAACAAGCAGTAGAGGTCGAGGTGCCTTTAAATGCTGCCAAACGTCCAAGAACTTTTTATTATTTTTTCTTTAAAATATTGGAGGAATTTAAAGACACTAAGAGCTTATACACAAATTAAATGAATCAAAATGTGTTGTCATTTTCCTTTTTATCGCATACATGCAAACCTGGGGAAAAATGCATATTATCTGTCTTACTTCGAAATAGCAAAACATATTTTAATTTCAATAATGCATGTTATTCATATATTATTTTTGATCCAGGGTAACACGTAATATGGACTTCTAAACAATGTCGTTTTCTTTGAATTTGCATTGAAACTGCAATTTCATAAAAAAAATGTATAACATACAAGAAATAAGCAACTATCAATGTTTATGAAAACAAAGAGAAAGAATAGGACATACATAGTTCTTTCTAACACATAGACAACCTTCATATTTGTATACCATCTGAAAGATATAGACCTAACCTTTCTGGACCCAGTCTTTGATTTCTTTTGGAAGAAGAGACCAAGGCACAAAACCTCGTTTTAATCATCAGACTGGAAGAACGCTCATAAGGTGAGCTTTGGAAAATCCAGTGACACTGTTGCAACGGCCAATAAAAGAGGAAAAGCAAGGCAATATGGTCTCGTCATGCAATGCAGTCGTTACATCTCATCAATACAAAAAGACAACAGATGATAGGCATTACGTTACGTCTTGTTCTTACGTCTTTATCAACAACCCTCTGACTGTCCTTTGGTGATTCCAAAGAAAAGGTGAAGGTTGGTTTGATTAAATGGAGGATTTTCATGGAAAAGATGGAGGACATCGTGTGTATGTTACTTTATAGATTATTTCCTCTTGGAATGAGTTCAGCTCTGTCCTTTATCCATACATTCTTGGTCATTTCGTCGAAAGAAAGCCAAAGCACTACAGTCTGGTAGTTTAAATACAAACGGGCAGATAATCTTAAATACTAATGAATATACATGTATAGGCAACTGCATAAAATTGCTAAATAGGATTTCCATCTTTTAACATGTCTGAACTATCAATAAGATGAGATGCAAATAGTTGAGTATTTGGATCGCAATTAATTGGCCAATACCATGCCTAAGAATAATATAAATACGTACTTATTCATCGATATATGATATATAGGTATTATTAACTCAAGAAATAATGAGCTGGTTACGCAAATGTCCACAAGTTATTGGACAGAGTGCATATGTTTATTAAGGTTGCTAGAGATATGGCAATGTAAGCATATATTTCACTTAACAACGTCCCTAGTCAATTTCCTGTCCTACTTAGTCTTTCATTTACCTATTAATTAGCTGACCAATGAAACAAACGATAGCTCAATTGCGTTTTACTCAATCTAGAACATGGTCTTGGTCAGTTGCACCCAATATTGCAACATTTCAAAAAACATATACATGGATCTATTTTTCATTGATAAATAGTTGGAAAATTATGGAAATGACATGGGTGATCACTCTTAGTTTCAGTTAGTCCTACAACTTTTTGCCAATGTTTAAAACTGTACTGTTTCACCAAACAAAAATATTGATAGAAATTATATTGTTTTGGACATGCAAAGAGCTATTTACATTGGATAGCTTATTACCGACAAACACTTAAAGATAATCTGAAGATGATGTACATGGACGTCTAGAGGACATCTTCGAATCGTCTTCAAATCAATAAATCACCAAAGATATGCAAGAAAAAGCGCATTCAAATCTGAAGAAAATATTAGTATTTAACCAGGGGATCCGTACCAGGGGATCCGTACGTGGCTATATAAGCATACTCGACTACGGAGTCAGGTATATAAAGGGCATCACCGCAAATCCGACAGTATCAATAATTCTAATTTTAATTTTCATGTGTGGTGCTACTTGTGATACCCTAATCATTGTTATTTTAATGCAAAATAATCCTACATAGTGATACATTGAATTTATTACTGAAATTTATTCAACTCGGTATTGCACCCAACTAGAAAAAAAACTCTTATAGAACAGGTGATTTTTAGTTCTTATTGCTTAAAAAAATGATAACAAACATATACATAGTTAGCACCCACATAACAATAACAACTCGGAACCAATAGCTAACGAGACAACAACATCATCATAAGCGACGGCTTTCGTGTTTACCATGCAGTGCCGAGGACCGAGGATGAGCTAAGCCAAGACTGAAGGAGCATCTCATAAGATTAAGATGTAGGTTATCGGTCCTGGACTCTTGGTCTGTAAACATGATTGATAAATGACAGGAATAAACGACTTAAGACAATTATCTCTTGTATGACCTTGGGTTATGAAATGCGTGAGAATGGTCATTGAGACTGCGGATTTTTTTTTGCCCTTCCGTACTCTCTACATTTGAGAGTGTTCCTTTTATATGCGCGTCAAGACCTTTAATGTGACCTTGAACTCTCTATCAAGTTTTTAAGGCTCCGATTTTAATTGGATGATACACATAATTTTGATTCATTAGTGATTTCCTCTTCCTGTCATGCTGGTCAAACATGCTAATTCAAATAACTAAAAAGGGATACCATTTTAACCGTTCTTCTATCTCCATCGAGCAGCGGCCTCATAACAAATTATTCAATTCTAGAAAAAAAGAAATTCGTGCATATTTTGATAATCCGCATTTTTCTCGAACACACTATAAATATTTAATGGCAATCACAATAAAGACCAATTTGCTACATTCTTGTGTACATTCCTTACGTTCACAAGGATGCCCGGACCTTCAGATGTTCAACCAAACACAATACCTAGAGGACATTAAATTACACATCGACAATGACACAAAGATATTAGATACACAGGACATAAAACAAGCGCAAAACAAAGCGACCGAAACGGCATGAAATTCAACAAGAGAAATCAATGGTGTTGCACTCGGCTTGAGAAGAAAATATTTCCCAACCCTCCGGCTCGCCAGATTGATTCTCGATTAGCAAGGTATTTGTGATGCAAACAGTCGTAGGATGCTAAAAGAATGACGATAAAAGGAGGAAGAAATAGAGCAATATTATTGAAATGAATGTAATTTCTATAGGGTTCATATGTAGTGTAAAATACATCTACGCTATCTGGACTGTTTTGAGTTGGACCACTTCGGCTTGGTGCCTGTTTTCACTCACAGTATCTTGTCCTGAGGTTATTTGAATTATAACAAAGATGGCTCTATGACGTTGTCATGAATATTACAAGCGTATACGTTGATCTATATATATTGTTTATGAATCAAAATATGCCTATACATTTACTGTTTGCTCATTTTTGTCCAATCGTTTTATGTTTGCTTTTTGCAAAAACCTTTGAAGATGCCCATGCGATATCTTTACGTATATAATCTTTCATCATAGAATTTTTCATCATAGCATGATCTATAATTGTCCATACAATTCATACAATATATCTCCCATTTTTAAGTAGGCCATGGCATTGTAGTTTGGCTGAGGAAAAGTGTGGGATGAATAATATCTAAATTAGCTTTTGATGACAATGGAATGTGATACGAAGATGGATTGTGCGTTTGCCTCGACGCGTTTCCCTTTCATGACAAAACCATATAGGAATAATGATATCGCGACAAAGTTAACAGGCAGATAGACTTTTGATTCACCTTTGAAAACATTCCCACCTATAGTCATCTTTTCATCTTAAATGTTTTAGTGGTTAATAGTAAAACATGAAATTGGATTTTAGAATAAACACAACAATCTAGATACTAATTTTCAAATTGCGACAACTACGAAAATTAAGCCAGTATGTTTTTTAAAGTTATTAGGTGAAATAAGTAATTAAGATAGAGAACATCTATTATATAGTAACAATTCAATCAACCTTGTTCTTGATGCTTCAAAGCATCCTGTCGAATTATCACCAATTATTACGCTCTTGAAGACAGGGGTGAAGCAACGAACTGCATGCTAATTGTAACGAAAAAAATGTTTGTGTAACGTCTTTGTTTAACTATTTTTTTGTGTGTTTTCATATTTTCCTTGGTTTATAATTAGTCTTTTCTACACCTTTAAGCTGGACATTTCATCTTGTAATTATATGTAACCGATACATATGTTTTCTAACCAAGTAAAATTTGGTACCAACAGACGAAGTTCTTTTGGGCATAAATCATGCTTCAAGTTCTATTTTCGTGGTGATAATATATACAATGTAATAGCATAAACAACATTGTTTTCTCAACTGAGATGTCCGGGTCTCGACTTCTAGCTCTATCATCTTTGTTGCCGATAAACGTGGTCTACAGCACCAGTCGCCGACGGAATGTTTAACAATCTCTTATAGTCTACTTTTTGATTTAAAAAAATATATCTCCTTGTGAATTTGGTTCTCAAGGTAAGCCCAGCGGCCTTCAATGTTTTAAGATTTTTACCGCCAAATAACTTCAGAAACAATTTCCTTCAATACAAAACTATTGCGTAAAGTTTGCAAAGCCACTTTATATCAAGGGTTCTTATATGTGTACTTATCTTACTCTTAACTAAATAGCATTGTACAAAAAAAGAATTATGCATTAACTTTTCACATCTTTATAATGGCCTTTAAAACTTGTCCAATGCAGTATTTTGGTCTCATCGATCCCTTGCACTTTCGACCTCTTCATTTATATTTCCGACTAATATGAATGTTTCACGTACTGTAATTGATGATTTTCGAACTTAACTTGTCGTGAAACTATTTTTGAAAGATATAATGGAGGGTTTGTTTTCAAGAAATCCAGGGAAAATTCAAAGGACTCCGACTGCATTATAATTTTGTTCATTTTTCACATGCTGCTAGATATTTAGCGCATTGAAATCTGTTTCAGTCGTTAATGTTTTTGGTACAACCGGCAAAAAAAAGCATTATATAAGACATCCTTCGACAAAATGTATGTCGTGAATCTTAGAATCACTCAGCCTGGTGATTTGCCGGGCAAATATGAATCAAATATGTCCAGTCCGACCGGGCTAGCGGTTGCTATTTATACAACTTTATCATTTATTGATCAAAGCCTCTTCACTTCACCACAGCACCATAGTAAAATATACACGTGACTGATAAGCCGACCGCTTATACAATTTCTTATCATATGGCTGAATCCAAACATGGATCTTTTATATCATTGTACAGAAAAACAAACAAAATGTAAATCCACCACTCGAAAAAACGTTTTCGCAGTATGTACATTTTATAATAGAATATATTTTATTACAAGTAAAAGCGTAGGCGTGATTGACGTCTGCTGATGTTGCGCTCTGATAGCCTAGTTCATACGTTTTTCATTATAGTCAACTTCTGTTAAGCTTTGTCACATAAAACCGCGCGGAAACCATATTCTATTCAATAGCGAAATTATCACATATCCTTTTGTAACAAATATTTAATATAGTATATTATAAAAGCCTATATTGGGTCCCCTAAGTTCTTTCGCAAATTGCATTGTGTTTGTATTGAACTTGTAGATGTCATCCGGTCGGCTAAGAAGAGACCGCGAAATCTTATTTTTGACTTAAGATAACATGTAGGGTTCTCTGCAAACTCGAGTAATCGCCATTGAAAATGGTTTTGAACAAAGTGCGTGTGACATGTAGCTATATGCATACTTTTTTGTAATAAGGCAATTTATCCATAAATATTAATAGCCAAGACATATAACAGAAACTGATTATAGCAATCATAATTATACCAATAAGTAAATAGCATATTATTTTTTGCTATAATAGCAATAACGTTTTTACACTTAGCCTTTCGATTACATTACATCCTCTTAACCTTGAATGATAGATGTTTTTGGTAACACGTGAGTTTGATATGTCTAGCGGGCTATGCACATGAATTTAGTAATATTCTGAACATAGTTTGTCAAATATAATAGCGTCATGAAATGAAAAGAATATAAGAGTATAATGACAATTGTGTTGTTATAGCGATATTTCTATTTGACAAGCATAAAGTTTTATGGATTCGTTTATTGTACATTGCAAAAAAAAAATGGTATACGATTTTTAAAACGAAGAATTTAAATCATAGCGCAAGGATTGACCTAAACATCCAATTTGTGCTTCACATTTTTCGATTCTAGACTGAAAAAGCCAATTTCATTTATTCAAAAGCAACGACCGTAAACTGGGCTTTGAAACATACAATACCGTGCTCTCACGTGTAGGACCCTGCATAGTAAGGTGGGCCCTGGTTTTTTTTCACAAATTGTGTCCTGCTACGAGTTTTGGAAATAAGGTGACACACTGACAGTCTGGGGTTGTGGCTGAAAAATATAGGTCACTATCAATTGATTAATAATAAAGCAATTAATTATAATAAATGACAAGACTACAAAAGTTTGGACGTATATGCGAAAATATGACAGGTTTTGTGGAGATGCAGCATGTGAAGGGATAGCTGCATTGTGGTTGTATACTCATAGGATGGGATATGAATGCAAAACTGTAAGGTAGATTTACTATTGTAAAAACAGATTTAATCGCCTGTGCCATATTAGTAGCACGATTTGACTAACTAGTGAAGGATAAAGTGTTGAATACTATCAAAATAAATCGTCATCATGGATAATCTTTCAAATGCTGATGCGTAAGTCGAGTTAAACTTTATTTAAGTAATAAAATATCTTATATGTATTAAGGTATGGAAGTTTATCTTATTTTAAGAAAGGTGTTGGAAAAAGCCTTGAACAATAACCTTCGGTATGAGATAAATCAGTGTTATCTGTGCTAAAACTGTAATTTTGTCGCGGCAGTTTTCAAGCTAAGATGTTTTATTGCATTGAATTAAGATATCGCGATGAGATAATTACTAAGTTTCAACGTCAAAATAAATGATTTGATAACCTGACATTTTAGATCACAAACCCTAATTTAGACTGATACAATGATATAATACATGCGTATAAAGAATTCAAAATCATCAATATGTCAAATTTCAAAATGTCAAAAGTGCCCGCCAAAAGCCATGCGTTTTGTTTGATGACGTTAGCAAATATGAGACCTTATATCAATACTTGAACGAGCGTTAAGACAACTTCAGCTCGGATTTAAGTTTCCTGAAGCATGTGATTTTGCACTAGATATCGCATGTTGTTTTCTATATATTGATTATGTGTTTTTCTTAATATTATACAATTTATAGGGTCTGACACTTGAAAGTTGCACTGCTAGAATCTACTGTTTTTTTTGCGTTCGGAATTTTGAATAAAATTGAATTACATATAAATTTCATGATTGATAAGTATATAACAACTGACATTTTTCATTCGCATTTAACTGTTTGATGATGTAGGAATACAAGGATATTCAAAATTGATTAAAATAAGAAATCATGATCAAGAATCCAAGCATGTTCCTATGAGTGTAAGCACCATTGCAGCTACTGGTTTAAATCAAAAACACATATTTTTTTATGTAAAGACACCCTTTCTTATTGGAAATTTTATAAACACCGGTTATGCATTCTGCTTTAAGATGTGACAAGTGTGCCCAGCTTTAGAAATGCTAAAATGTCATTCATTAAAACGGCGAAATGACAACTGCCTTTAGAAGGCGTTCCTATTCCAATTCCAGTTTAATAAGCTAATGCGCTTAACCAGCAGCATGATGAAGTATTGAATTCAGCTATGAATTGTATGTTTTGGGGGGATTTAGAACATATCTAAAATCCATAGTGAAATTTTAAGCAACCAACCTTCCTTAAACAGGATAAAATATGCACAATTAAGTATATATATTTGGTTGTCTATGTACCATGAAAATGTGGTTCAGAAACTGTAATGGCAACGCATCCTAAAAGGCATGTTAGTTGCACCCCATTGACATTTTAAAATGTAGGCAATTTTCTGTTATCATGGGCTTCTTTTACATTAAGATGAAATAATAGTTTTGAGAACAGATTTGATAGCGTCAACGAAGAAAAATATAGGTTTTTTATTCGAGGCTTGCACGTCATTTACATGTAGTAAGGACTGTATCTCGCATTAAAAAAAATGTAGGCATTGACAAAAGACAGAAGACCAGAAATGAGTATTTAAATTTGGTTTCTTTTTGGCTTGAAACATTATAATTATCTTAAATGTGTATGGCCTCTTTTGGGAAAATTGAAGGCACCGTATAATTATATTTCGTCCATCTTTATGATGTCAATCTCTACGATATACCAATAATGTTATATGTCTATTAAAGTACGCTGTAAGATACACTACAGGGTAACCAGGTAAGTCTATCGTAAAACAAAAACGCGTAAGCAGTAAAGGATGTGGTTTATAAATGCAATCGGTTTATTACTATAACTAGAGGAAAAGATACTTAAAAGCTCAATTTCCGATTCGTTCATAATTTGTAATGGCGAAATATTGTTTCAGTGTCGTAATCAATAACAAAGATGTTTTCAAATTGTCATTAGCGTGCATTGCAAATGTTGTATAAAGCCAGAGTGTATGTTCTTTTTTATCTAAGAGTTTGTAAACAAATATACAAGTTATATATAATACATTTAAGAAAAAGGCGATCGCATACTCATACTGCCACTTATCTGTGAAAAGCTAGGAAATCTATTCTTATTTTAATATTGTCGTTTAACATGACATATGAAAACATAAATAAAGCAAATGCTATTCACCCCTCCAACAAGAAATGGACAAATAATTTCATTGAGATGTTTCAGGTTTTTCTCGCTATTTTTTTTAATTTGCTGCATTCACTTGCTCGCTATTTTTTCACTCTCAATATAACTATTGAGCTATCATATTACAGACCAAGCTTTTCTTATGCGAATTATTTATTTCTTGTGTATTTTATCCTCGGGTCGTTAGTTTAATAACAAGCCTATTTACACATGTCAACATTGCGATTTTTGCTTAAGCTTTTCAAATCCCTCCTTTCTTCTTTTGATGAAACTAGTTTATTTGAATTGATCTTCCAATAACACAGGTTCATTTAGGTTCAATGAAATCGAATTCAGCATGTTATTGTATGCAAAATTAATCGAAGGGGTCCATGCAAAATTATGTTGAGTAGGTTATTAAAAGTTTCCACGTGGATTAAGAAAGTGTCATGTGATTCCCGACTAGCATCATATACTTAATTAAGTCTTCGGGCTTGTTCACACGGGAAGCGGCACGCGTTTTAGACTCGGAAATGGAGCGGTAAGGTGTTCACATTGGAAGCGACAGCTGACGATTCTTATACTTTAACTGTTCATTTTCATTGAATGATCTCCACAAACGCGAGAGGCGGTGCGGAATCGCCCCTTGCGTTTTTGCACCGCCAGTTGCGGCAAGAACCAAACAACTCAACTTGTCTAAGTAAATTATTTGTTTAAATGTCAAACATTAATCGTTCTGAGCTTGTCGCTTCCCGTGTGAACACTTTTTCTAGGGCGATTCTAAAGAAATGACTAAGTCCTATAAAGAACAAATAAGTAAATTGCCGCCTGTCGCGTTTCGTCGCTTCCCGTGTGAACAAGCCCTTCGGAAAAAAAATCGTTAAATATCAGTAAATTTTATATAAAAAAGGTAGGCATGTACTATAAGTTGTTATTTTATGAGGTCAAAACGTTTGTACATTTATATCAATTGTAATAATATCTCATTTATAAAACAAAACATTGCTTTGTTAGACCGACCGACATTCATCCAATTAACTGTAAACTATATCCGAACATATTCATCCCAAATGCATAGTTTCCAATAGAGTAAACTTCAGGCATTCCTTCATAAATAGAATTCATTCACATTTTCTTTCGTTATTTGGATGAATGAATGAAATGACCCCATGTTCTGAATAGCTCGATAACTCGCTTGACTGCCCGCAGTACAAACGTCATTACCAAAGCAACAGGGTGCGTATGGGAAAGCAGGGAAGGGGTCGGGTAAATGCACATATTTTGCATTCTTATAATTGACATTTTTCTTAGACAAACGCCCAATTCAACTAGATATAGAGAATTATGACAATTTTGACCCTCTTTTGAATGCATAGCCTTCAATTTTCCCTCGCCGTGTTTTCAAGCTCTATATAATTCTATTTTCTCTATTTTAGCTTTCTTCTATAAGCTAACACAGACATTCAAATTTTACTTTAGATGGAGGGGGCTCCTGTAAATAATATTTATATAAAAACAAAATATTGAGAATTTATTTTACCATGTCATATTATATTTGACTAGCATACATTTATCACCGTATGTAACGCACTTGATTCAAGAATATTGTTTGATGCTAATTTCTATAACGTCATAATGCCATTAAAATCTCGCGTAAGTTCATATTACCGGCCACAAACCGCAAAGTTATTCATTTGAAAATCATCGCACGCGAGGGGTGCGAAGTTTCATTTTTCAGTATGAGTCATATATGTTATTATAGATTTATTTAGGGTATAGTGTACATCATTTTTGTTAATATTTCATTAGATTCTAGCTCTTATTTGGGGCATTTATTTGAAGTTTAAAATGCAGCTATGCACTAATAGCACTACATATGATATAAATATTGTATAACTTGTCTGATTCATACTAAGCGCTACAATATGCTTAAACACATTTTCATAAAAATGTAATTTTAATCTAATATTACCTTGAATATATCGATTCACATTCTCCTTGTCAAATATATGTATGTGACCATACCATATAACAATTACGCTACCATATTTAAAGACATAAACGTGCATTTGAATACATATAAACATGTTATTGCAATTAAAGCAAGACCTATCCATGGGCTGGGCCAGCGTCCTCTGACAACCTCCTCGCATTCGCACTTTGGATTCTAAGGTCAAGCGCTAATCCGCCCGAGCATGCAATGCGTGTTCTCAAGAAATGCCCCAAGGTAATTATGGGTTTAAGCGACGACCCTGGACATCGGTCATACTTGCATCACTCCACACCCCCAAACCCCCACCCCCTTCCAAATATAGCCCACCTCAAACCTTCATTTTACCCGATCATTAAAAAGGTTTAAAGGGACATTGCAGGGCTCGACATGCAGATTTGTTAAATGTTTTGAAATATTATATATATATTGGAATGCTACCTTGAAAAAAAAAGAATATTTTGTAAGCAACAATATTTTGAGATTCTTTATGATCCGGACTCATGATAAGCTAGAATTTATATAACAATCCGGATAGAAAGTGGAGCTTTATAATCTTAAGAATTAAACCATCAATTTATTCCATCATAAGGCCACATTGCTTTTGAGCAAATGCGTATTTTGTTTAAAAGTTGTTTTTTTTTACAATGTCTCAGTTCCTTGTTTTTCTTTTTTAAAACTTCATGTCAACTAAGCTGCCTGGGCTGCTCGTTTCACCCTCATTACCTTATACATACATGCCGCATGTTTTCTTCCCACTTTGTTGTTGCATGCAGAAACGTCCCATTTGACATGCATGAGAATGCAGGTGCTTGAAAAACCATGGGGCGCAGGGGTGGAGATTTAGGGGGTTGCTTTTGAACCTTTTGCCCAGGGGCTGCAGCCCCCTTGGTCGCTTATGATCACACTCTGTGTGACGTTGAATATGAAAAATGATTTCATGAACAGTTCAGTAATGTCTTCTATTGAACATTGTATGTGATAATCATTATTAATCATTATTTTAGTAAAATAAAATAATTATATTAATCATTATTTTAGTAAAATATGTTTATCATTGTTTTTGTCCGCTTAGTTTTTATAAGCGGGGTATAAATGGCGCTAAATAAATAAATAAATAATAAATAAATAAATTACTTTGTGACTGAAAAGCAAGAGATTCAATATTATGGTTCTGATATTTTATTTTCAAGCATGTTAAGATCATCTGCCCGACGACAAAGCGACGTCAATACAGATGTTACTTAACTGGGATAATTTGACAAATCTATAAAAACCCCTTAATTTAGCGAACATTTAAGTCGTAACGAGTCTTTTTTTATGTTGATGTCGCACGGGAATGCCTAGACAATAAGTAGTTTTAAAATAACGCTGACCAAGATTTTGATACGGGTGATCCTTTTTAGGAGGACAATTTGAGGATTTTTTGACACTTGTGCTCTGTTGTCGTGTCAAGGTTTAAGATGTTTTAATGGAGATTATTAGAGGCATGTCAGATTTGTGATATCCCATTTCTGAGTTTGTTTTATTTATTTAAAGCAATATAATTATAACCATATGAGTTTAACGACTCCTAGATACTATAAACTTTTTTCTTTGACTGAACTTGTCCGTTAAGAGACAACAATAACAAAATACAAAACCCTTATCGATTCTTCATATTTGTCCATGCTATGCACTCAGTGAGATCATATAACATTTGCAAAATCAGATGCTGACACGCTAAAATGCAACACGCACGCTAAAACGCTCACACGATTGCCTATGTTTACTAGTTTTCGTATCATTAAAAACACCGACAATACATACCACAGAAAGATAATAATTTGTTCCAAACACCTTCAAACATATATTAGGATTTGCTGCAATTAGTGGCTTCCCTTTGATATATATTCATATAGATCAGTTTTTTTTTTCAATAAACCATCTTTTGTATATGTATTTTTGGGACAATAAAAGCTTTAAGGGGCAATTATAGTGGGGTCATTATTACTCGCTCATTGTCTGGGATAAACAAGGGACATTTCGTTCTTTTTTTTTTTGTCAAAGGTCAATACGAGGTCTTTAAATAACATAATTGTGCGTTTCAAGGAGAATCAAATAAAACGGATAAAGGCAGACATTTAATCTTGAAAACAAAAACAAAACCGTTTCGTTTTTTTTCCTACTTAAGCGACTTGAGTCATTAGCATAAAAGAGTGATTGATGCTTTTATGAATAACAAATATAAATATGATTTCTTTTTATTTTGATAAAGATCTTGCCTGTTTAGGGGAAGGACAGATGAGAACAGACAGATAATTTGCCTATAGCTCCTCAAAAAGGCCCTTACTTTATTTGATTTCGAATCATGAGTAAATTCACGGATGTGACGAAAGGTCAAGAGAAATTTATAAATTTGTAAAAATGAGTTTTTTTGAAGAATCATCTTAACAGAATGTATCGCGTAGTAAACAAATTGTTGATTATATAACGCGAATTCACCTCCATATTTTATGGGATCTACTTTTTCAATATATTGTATATACATGTAACTATTTTTCTTTCATCAATTTACATGATTAATATAAATTAAACCAAATATTTTCTTGGTATTTTTTTTACATAAGAGCCCTTCAGGTTGAATTTATTGCCAACATCTATTTTTGTCGCAGTATACGTGTGCATGAAGTGACCAATAAAATAATAAATATTTTCATGGATTGATTTAGTGAGCTGTATCTCCATCGTACGATAGGTTATACAACAATTTTATTACCGAAGAAAACGATACTTCAAGAGCTAGCGTTCATTATGCACATATCCTCACTTTCAAGTGGAATATCTGACCCTGCGGCATATATATGCCTTAAGTAGGCAGTTTATGTAGAGCAAAATATAGAAACACTCATAAGGACTCTAAAAATAAAAGAGTTATAAAACGCTCGCTCGTTTTTAACGCATTAAATTTTTTAACATTCAATTTTGTGAGAATCGCATATAATTTCAATACAATATTTGCACTTCAAAGAAAGCCCCTTAAACATGAGTCATATATAAATTTTAGAAAAATACTCTGAAAAAGTGGCATAATAGTTTTATGTCCTACATCTTCAGTCTTTTGTAATATATGGCGGTGATTTAAATGCAGTCAAAAGCCCCCGAGTAAATGGCGTTTCTCAAACGAGGCGCATCGCATATTTCATTCTTTAAATGTTGACTTTTATGTAATTTTCTTAAAAGCCATAATTATTGTGACGACGAATGGCACCGTCTATTTGAATCAAATCTGAATTGAAAACACCTCGATAAAAATGGCACGGTTATGGGGTTTATTTGATTGTTTCTTATATTAAATCCAACTGTTATCTTAATAATCTGAATACAATAGAAAACTGATGTACTAAGAAACAAACTATAATTATTTAATTAATTCATAAACCTTAAGTGTGTCCAACCTCGCCAAACATCTACAACAGTTCAAGTTCATGAAAAAAAACCTTCAAAGGGAAACAATCGAAATATAAATCGACTCCAAGGATTTTCATGTACTCAAAGGTGTATCATATTTATAGATTGAATTAGCCTTAATAAGCATATGTTATAACACTTTCAATCGCAATTCTTAAGCCTCCCACAGTGCATGGGAATTCGAACATAATTATTGTCTAATGATATTTAAACATGAACTATGAATGATTATGTAGTCGTACAGTGATGCAAAACTTAAATGTGGTTTACAGCGGTCATACGCATATGTGTATCACTAACAAGAAAAATGCTAAACATTGAATTATGCATTTTTAGATATATTGCAAAAGTTTAAAGCTGAACACCGAGAAAGAAGTTTGTTTGACTAAAGGCGCGTTCACCTGAAGCAGGTCAAAAAAGCGCAAATCGGATGTGTTATGTATTGTATACCATTTTATCTTGAAATATAAAGTGCATAATTCAAACATACAAATTATGCGTCAACGCGAAATTGGTATATAAATTCGGGCTAATTTTGGCCTGTTTCGAGAGTATGCTGCGTAAACATTGTCATGCCAAAATATGTCGCAATGTGATAATTTCTTTATTTCATACTCCAATATGGAGTTTTAAATATTTGATTTTATATTTCAAAAAGGATATGGAAATCTTACAATCACAAAACATTTAATCTCCATAGAAAACATCAGAAGGCTTTTGTACAACTTGACCCAAATGTAAAACTACAGTCCATTTTAGCAGATGGTTTGCAAATGAAGCCGTATTATTATACAGTATGCTTTAAACACATGTATCCCAGAGGCTATCACATTTCATGGTGACGAGATATTGAAACCTTTCATTGAAATTTGAGCACGGACAATTGATGTATAACAAGGTTATAGTAAAACATGAGCGTAAAATGGTATTCATCGTTGAAATTGAAACTTCATATACACACCCGTTCGCTCAGACATCGAGACAATCATTCAATCTCATCGCTGAATATTCATAAGATATTTTTTATACAAAGCTTTGGTTACATTTACAGTATAATGTGTATACATACCATTGTAGTACATAAACATACCCATCGATGCTATTTACATGTGCAAAAATATATGACATATTTTTTAACACATAGCGTAAAATAATTAATATTTAGAAAATATACATTCGAACCATTTTGATATCACTCTAATGCATTCAGCGGTTTCAAAGTCAAGGTCACACTAAATTTAATTTTGGTATTAGGTGTAGGTGTATCAGGTGAAACATATATCACGAATAAATACAACTTGATTTTTTTTTTTTTTTGCCTATTAAATTTGATCAGATATACATTTAGATGGCAATCGGACCATCTCCATGTATTCAAATGTATATAATTCTTTTAATTTAATGGGAGCGCAAATGAAAAGATGACCTCACTTTTCGAAAGCGGAGGGGGAGTTTTAAGAGGGGAGAGATAAATTTGGCAGTTTTATTAACATATGCGTGAAGGGTATTTTTTAATGCAACGCGTATGTAGAGGGCCTAGATGTAAATTGCTCTACATACAACTATGTCTCAACTGTGTCACCAAAGCTAATAGCGATAGTTACAGTGACACTTTATGGGACAACAATAAAGTAAACAAAAATAATTATGTACGGATAAGATATGATAAATAACCCATCCTATGGCTGATATATTTATATTGCACTAAATTACTGATATGTGGTTGCAGATCTATATATGTTTATACATATTTTTTTCTGTTGCAGAAAATTTCGGGTATTCATCTGAAGATGCATAACCTTCTTGCCAGACGTACACATTAAAAAAGAAAAAAGAGTGTCTGCACAAAGGCGTGCACCGAATATACGCTAAAAGGCATATGATGAAGTTCGAGCGAAACATGAATGGATAATAAAAAAGTAAAATAAATTGTTTGTGTGCTACAAAAAGGATAACTGACATTTAATTGATCGAATCAAAACGGATATTAAATGCCTTTCAGTATGAATAGGTAAATGCATCAATGATATAATTGATCAAAATGCAACGCGCAGCTACGATAAGATAAAATAGTGTTTAAAAAAAGAATATTTAAAACTGCATTAATGTCGATTTTGCGCATTTTAAAAACACAAATCAATTTATGATATCTTAGAGTATACAAAAAACTAAAAAAGTGAAGACATATTTCCTCTGTTCCAACAATTAAGCGTTCGACAGCATCGACAAACAAGATGACAGTTGATTCTGCAGACGTTATAAACAAGGTGAAGGACACTGGCGCAATGCATTCTGGGTAGGTGACATCAATTTTGAGATATTTTAAGAATGAGTCATACACTTGACATTGCAACATTATACTTGAATTACATGCATTCGTTTTTCTATCTTCTTAATGTTCATGTTATGTGCAAAAAAAAACATGCATATCGTATAGAAAACTTGAAATGGCATAGAAAAGGTTTCAATAGTTGTATCAAAATCTTATTTGCTCTTTGGTCTTCACAGATTCTTATTTACAAAATGTAGTCGTTCTCTCCATGCCTGATACCTTCTCCAGAAGGGCCTCATTGAACGTGACGCGAAACAAGTGGTCGATCCAAATGACAAAATCCTTGCCAGGAAACCATGGCAACCTGTAATGTCGATGGCTTTTGTCTCGCCAGTTTATTGCAGTTGTATAACAAAACGTGTACAGATAAGCAATATGGAGATAACCTTTCGTGACATTTGCATACAGATATATACGTTGTATAAGCGTTGTCACATAGCTGCTATCTAACTAATTAGTTGTCAACTACGTAATGCCATGTAATGGAAAAGTGTGCAAGCAAAAATGGTTAATTAGTACAAACAACTTGGTGGGAGGAGAGATACGAAAGAAACCGATAAAGTTTGTTTATTGACTAGACGATGTCCTTGATAGTAGATCAGGATACCGTGAACGTTTTACATTTTGAATTAAGAGTAAAACACGACAATAGAAATAATATTGTAATTGGCTCAAATTTGCCCGAGGTTGTCGATACTTGACTATATATTATGTTTAAAATTACTTAGCCCTGATTTAGTATTTACATAATAAGAAAACAAACCATAACAATTAGAAAAATAATCTTATTAATAAGCGTGCATTTTAAGTGTTTACTGTTACATTTTCAACAAGATCGCGCTTTTTGCATTAATGTCAAGGAATACGTGAATTTTATCAAAAACAAAGTTATTTTTCGCTAAGGTCTCCAATTTTTCGCGGGATTTTTGGGCAAAGTGGACTAATTATCCTTGGCTATTGAGATAAACGCGCATGCATTTAATTAGCTCATCGAGTCCCCACCCTTATCACCTAGCCATATGTTGCATCACCTCTACAATCAACAATGGTTGCCTTGGTTTTAAATTGGAGTTGACAATGTTGTAAATGCGCCACCACTGTAATTTGGATGGGTTTCAGTTGGGGTTCGGTTTAGGTTCATGTACATTTTAGCAAAGGCGTATGTATTGTAGATATCAATAAGTGACAAAGCAAGGATCTGGCAAGAAGTGAGATTACTAGATACAGTATTTGATTCCTATCTCCTCCTTAACTTGTTATGCTTTCTAAAATTGTCCACAATGACCAAGCCCTCATCTCAAGCAACACATGGGTCATCCCTTTGAAAGTAATCACATAAAATCTAGGTGTGTGTGACGTTTCCACAAATGTTAGAAACCTTTTAACCGCATACGAGTTTTATCAGAATGGCAAATTAAAATGCGGTATTAAAAAAAGATGAGCAGGGCCTATCGAGTCAACTGCTCGAGGCAACGATTGTCACCAACTTTTGAGCAGCTATTTGTCAGTCACTGGTCAAAGCGGGCAATTAAAATGTTACTCGAGCTGACTCTGATTGTTGTGTCCGTTTCATTAAAGCGCGCGGCATCCATGCAAAAGCGTGTTTTTTTTTTATTATATTTTTTAATAAAAAACTTACAATTGCTGGTTTCAACTGTATTCAAATTTATATATGGGAGTATGTTTCTCTGTCTAAATTTTATCGTTATGTAAACATATACCAAGCTGTCAATTAATAAATTGACAGCACTCTTTTATACACTTTGGTATCGTATCATTCGTATTTGAAATTGAAAATTGCCTTAATATTTCTACAGTGTGAAGGAAAAACGCAGTGAGTTCAAAATTGAGAAATTTCTGTTTAACACACACTCACCCGCATCAATAATTTACCCAATATGCAAGTACATTGAAGTTCCCATAGCGCAATGTATTGCAGTGCAAAGTTGCTGGATAAACGCAGCAAGCCTTATGTGTGTTACCATTTAAAATTTGTTTAGGCAACGATTACTCGAAAACATCGAAATGTGAGTTACTGCGTTTTTCCTTCACACTGTAGATTTTTTGAGACCATGTGAATAAATCAAATGCAATTAACCAAATAACTTTACTTTGCAAGGAACATTTTAGTCAGGCGTAACTCGATCCATCAGTGATTGTTGTGTCCATTGCATTAAAGTTGTCCTCATCAAGACTATTCAGTTTCTGTGCGAACTGTGGTCCTTAGACGATGCCCAGGGAGCAGAGGGAGAGTAACTGCATATTTGTAATGTGAGATTGTCGAATGTCCAACACGATTAACTTTATAAAATCTCCAGAGACCTTATAGAGTATCATGAATATAATTTAGGTATAGCAATTTAGGTAATACTTGAAGCAGCCAGCCAACCCACCCGAATGCTTTAAAATGTTTTTAAATTTGGCTATGTAAAATGTGTTATTTTTCAAAGAGGGTAGATAAGCAATATAATGTTTGTTTTCTCTTTGTGAGACTTAAGTCCGATTTTTCCAAACAAAACACTTACAAGTAAATGATATGACATGTCATCTTTAGGCATGACAAAAACACAAATGTAATCGCTAAAGTGCCTTTACAGCCAACAAATACAGTTTCCCGATGTTGTCCGCCGTCGCACGAACCTTTTATATATTTGCAATAACAAACCATGAGCATAACATCCATGTGAAAAAGGACAAGGATCACTCCATACTTGTATAAAAAAGACGCACTTGTTCAGAGGATTTATATCAGACGACTGTCAAGGAGCGTTGACGGAAGATAAATGGTCACTTTAGATAGAACAAAATGGTATTGAGGACGGATTGAGTATGTTGTGATATCATGACAGGTACCCGGTCACAAAATAACCGGACATTAAGTCCCCGATCACAATATCCCAGACAACATATATATAGAGCCTTGATTGAACTACATTTGCATTAGTTTTTTGTCAAGATTATTTGTTAGGGAAACTTGAAATATAGCGCTTTCCGTTTCTGCTTTAAACATACCACACCAAATGAACTATCTTAATGTATAATGTTATTATATTATTAACACATAATACACCTGAGTGTAAGGTTCGCGGCTTAAGTGGACTATGGCTTTGTTGTCAATCTTTTTTGTTTGTTTTTTTTTTTTATATTCGACATAATGCAAGTAAGAAGTAAAAAACAATAACAAACTAATTCAAGTGTCATGTTCACCCGATTTGTTTTTTTTTTAAATTAATTCTAGCTGTATTATGAAATAAGCAATTCGTCATTTAGAAGTTCTGGGGCCTATCTTAAGCAAATCTAACTGCTTTTCGAAATTTATCACAGCGATATCTAATATATCTATTTGAAAAAAAATGTGTATATGCTTAAGAACTACGAAATGTACATATAAACCCTAGCCTCTCTTAACCAAATTTAACTGCTTTTCGAAATTTATCACAGTGATATCTAATATATATATTTTCTTAAATGTGTATATGCCTAAGAAATACGAAATATATATACATGTATAGACCCTAGCTGGATGCTAATCCAACATTCTTCACATTCCTCTTCTAAACCAAAGTGTATGTTTCAATTATTCATTGGTTTACAATAGCTTATAAAGAAACCAAAGAAATCAATTGCAATGGACTGCACTTACAGTGACTCTTGTAGTCCTGAATGGTGATTTAAATGGGTAAATTAGTCCGCATATTTCTGTATAGTCCTTTCATATATGCATTACAATTGCCTTGATCTAATCGGGCCAAAGGCAATGAATGCCAAAATGTTAAATTGTAAAAGCAATATATCACTTAGTTTCATTTTCAGCTGAGAATTTTGTAAGCTGCACTTGAATTTATTTAGCCATTTATATTTGCATACTTTGCCATGCACTTGTAATTTTATTGACGTTATTTATGTTTCATTAAAAGTGCTTATGTAACATTGATCTACACCGTAACATTAACCCTATAGTGAAGTAAGGATGGTTAACCTGAAGTGGAAAAATGTGTTTGTTAATAACTAAATCATATAATATTGAGTTTTGAACTGCATTTGGACATAAAAAATGTTTGTGAAACATCCTGAATGGCTAAATGATATAATATTGACTTTCAAACGACATTTGATAACAACGGGTGCATAATAAATGTAACGTGGTATTATATTATCTTTTCTCCCCTTGTCCGACCATATCGGCAAAAATTATATGATTCCGACTATGTTTGAATAAAAACATTTCAAGAGAAACGAATCCATGGATGGTCATGTTCGCATATATTCATAATTGATCAGATAACAAATACATAAATACGAAGAATGCGCCTCTTTAGTTGTTGACTTTTGTGACCGAATGACTTTATATCTGACTCGGAGCACTTTCTGTCATGTTCACATGTGTAGACAATGCGAACCGCAAATCCTGATTGAGAGACGACGGAACAGCACTAAGCTAACATGGAGGTCGCTTCCACAAATATTTGTCTCACGCTTTCGCCTTTCTCTTTGTCCGTTTGTAGATATGACCTTGAGGATCTGGCTCTGACTTGGTGTATTGTGCGGATCCTTGTTCATTGCCGAGCCAAGCCAAAAATGTCTATCCGTATGTCGTGTTAGTAAGAATAAAATGAAATACAAAATAAAATCCGGAGAGATAAAATGGTATAAGAAAGTAATCGTCTCTGAAATTGTCTTTACAGCAAGGGTTTGGATTTCATTGAAGACAGAATTGTCCTGAGACTAAAGAAATATATATTGAGAATTAGATGGCAGGTATGACTATGGTTTATGTAGTCACTACAAAATGACGTGTATTGCATAACAAAAATAATATACATACTGGTCTTTTTGGGTCAAATTCCTTAGTAGAAATAACAATGCCACTTGTGAATTATCCTTTATACATCAATCACACATGACTTTTTCTATGAATGTCCTTTATATGGAAGGAGACTCTTTTTTATGTCCTCTCTGGATCTGTCTGTGAATGCAGGACGCGTATTCATAATCAAGCGAGGGCACTCAACGGTTTATTCGGGTAAATGTCTATTCTTTTCACATGGTTTGCTTGCTTGCAAAACACCCGAACAGAATAAACATGAAAAATATTTCACATAATTTCCTTGCAATTTTTCCAGAATAAACATATAAAGGATTTTTCCTTTTTCAGAAAAAAAATCTCCAGAATAAAGAAATGACACATCAAAATTATGAATTACACTGGCTTTTCTTATTTCAGAATAAATATCACCCGAATAAAGAAATGATTAACCCATAAAATGCGCACCAGCTGTCACATAGGAAATCACCAGGATAAAGGGAAACTTAACAAGTGCGCTATATACATGTATAGCTACGGCTTATTGTCTTATCGCCCACTGACGTCATCTTAATTCTTGTAGCAAATAAATAGTTTTTGAATCTTAATTCTGGTAGGAATCTTAATTCGTGTAACATATTCTTTATTCTGGTAGGAGAAATGTTAATTCTTGTAAAACATTTAAATCTAAAAAATAAAAGGTTTATTCTTATAGGAAAGGCTCTGAAAAGTTCCTTGCAACATCATAAATGTTCAACTTGCCACCAAAAAAAGAATAAACATTTTCATATAAAAATAAACAATTGTTATTGTACGATGTTTTTGGATAATTTCCTACATGCTTAAGGCCACTTCTAACAGTTTTGACCAAAAAATCCGTTGAGTGCTCCTCATCAAGGACGCATGATTTGTGCTTTAATTAAGGTGTCAACAGAAAAAAGCATCCTTGCTCATGGAAATAAGCTCTTTAATGTTACATGTCCTATGTTTCATATCACGAACTAGATTTTTTTACACCTTTAGTGACATGATGGTTAGGAAACAATCCATATGAGTACAATGTATATAAGACTATTGTGTGGTAGCATTTGAAATTCTTAAAAACGAAATCCTAATTTTACGAATTCTCATTTTGTGTGATGTAGTTCTGAAAATTAAATGATATTACACGAGTTTAATTTGAGATGTTATGAATGTATAAAATATGTGAAGACCTCTTTGAGATCGACTAGAATGTACCATCCAAAGAGTTATTAGATTTTTTAGTGTTGTTGGAAGTGCTATTTACTGAAGGGAATATTATTGACTGTATCAGTTCAAATGGAGGAAATAGTTGAAATGATCCCACACTCCACTACATAAATCCATTGTGGTATCATCTTAAAATAGAAAGTATACATGTATTTTCAATGGTCTATTATGTTCTATGTTAAGTTTTATGTGCAATATAACTATGATTTGTAAGCATGCCTATTCTTTATAAAGTTGGAGAAATAAAGTTTAGGATTGGTGTTTAAACATAATTGTCTCAAATTATCATAAATGGATGTTTTTCAAAACGCATAGAATACTACTGCAGATTATATATTGTATGTCAGCTGTGCCACATTTCTCCACTGTCAACTTGCTTTGCTTCATTGCTTTTGACCTGACTGTCCCTTGGTTGTGCTCTGATTGGCCGCGTATATCACTACTGATGAGACAAATTGACTCTTTGATCTGATGAATAGTGTGAAAGCTTTGTCTTCGGTAAAGCTGCTTAATTGCGCGATGTGTTGCCTAGGTGATTGGATCCCTACTACACTCTCATTGGTTGTTTAAATACAAGCC
>LQRL01141132.1:1315-11679 GCA_001703475.1 Hydroides elegans
GGTTCTGTTGCTGCGAAGAGCTCTGGTCTGAAATCACCTTGATGTTCGACCTAAAATTAACAACGATAATGTCAATCAGGCGAATAAACATATGCATATCAGTAAAGCGTTTTTCCTTATCGTTATCAAAAAAAAAAAATCTGCCTATCTACAAATCAGTTTAAGAAATATCATATTCAGGCATTAACAAATTAACACAATATGTTTTCTATTGCACATGCAACTGAATTTGTATATTTTTTATCAGGCCTGATAGAAAATATACAAATTCATTTCAAAATACATTTCAAGGCACCCTAGCAAAACACATTGTAAATCATATCGTTTTCTATACATTAATTAACAAGACTGTCCAAGGACAGTGTGCCACACCTTGCAAAACTTTTGTCCACCCTCATAACTATAAAATGATCAAACATGTCTATTTGGTATAGCTTTATATCACGTTTGACCGATTTTGTTTGAAAATAAGTAAAAATACCCACATCCTTCCATATGCACATATTTTGTGTTTTTTTTTTTTTAACATGCAACAGGATAACCGAAAACCGAGTTATACCGTAATTATCAGTGTATAGTCTGCAGGCTATACATCGATTATGCACACCCAGGTGCGGGTAAGACAACGTTGAAGGTTACACCGATTTGTAAAGCATAAACCACTCGGTTTTGGATTTACATGTAAAATTCAGTAAATGTTGTTTTTGCTTTATCGACACAATAACGATAATAGTATTAAATTTGAGTTGTTGCAATGTCTTTTAGGAGTGTTTTAAAAAGAAAATGCACAACATTAAAAAGGCTATTGAATTATGTTATAATGTAAAATACACGATATTCAGAAATACGACAAATTGAGGGTGCGGGTTATACACTGGATCCTAAAACATAATTTTAGATTTGGATGGGGTGAAGGTTAAACACCGATGCGGGTTATACGTCTGTAATCAAAGTTGTATGTATAATCAATTATATAACCAATGAGATAAAATGTATATATACCCACAATCGGATATATCAATTTGATTTCATCAATATAATGGTGTCTAATCTATTATTCAAATCTAGTCCTCTTTAACAGCCGAACGCTATCATTTTGATTAAGACGTAATAATCTGCTGTGCAACACACCATTTGTTTAAGTTTAATAATATATGAAAATTAATGCAATGATATGGATTTCATTTCATCAATAGTATGGTGTGTAAATTTGTACATCACAATCACAACGACTAATACAATGGGAAAATATAAGCAGCTATAACTTTGCTTATATAAGCAATATAAGCACGAGCTAGCAGTTTTTAGATACCCCAGAACATTGTTAACAATCATACCAAGTTTCATTAAAATCGGCCCACAACTCTAGGAGGAGTAGCATTTACAAGAGAAGTTAACGAACTAAACAAATAATCAAATCAATATAGGCTATATATGCATAAATCAATAACGGCAAACCGGTGGGACAATCCACGCCTTGCGTAGCAAGCCGTGGCTAAAAACAAGAAACTTATTTCGACATCTTGCAAAACCCTTCATATTTCAATATCGGGTTCAAAGCACATAGCAAATAAGGCAGACTCACATTTCCAGCTGCGTCACTTCCGCTCCGATGGGCAACGCAGACTCGTTGATCAATTTCTACAACATAAAATATATAACAGGGTTCTATGGCGAACATTTAGAATTAAATTCACTGATATTTAAAGACGCTATGAAATATGTTATTGTTATGAAGTTTTATACTTCATTGAATTCATTCTTCAAGCCAAATAAATGTACTGGAAATATTACCGTAATTATCGGTGTATAACCCGCACCCTAAAATCATTTTCCGGAAATTTTAAATTTTACCTTATAACCCCATGCAAAAGTGTTGTATATGATGGTAGTAAATATTTCTTCCCTTAAAAACCCGTCAAGACATTGTAAAAGGCTAAATTTAGGATTTTAACCGATATTGTATCGATTAATTATTACAAAATGGAACCCTAATTTACAAAAAAAATCCAAAATCGAACGTTTTATGTTTTTAAAATCGGTGTATTACCCGCACCGTTGTATAATGCGCACCCGGGTGTTTTCTTTGTAAAATCGGTGTATAACCCGCGGGTTATACACCGGTAAATACGGTACTAAAAGATTCAACATATGTTTCTTATTTTAATAACTCATATAAAATGGATTGATTAAGTGGAACTTATGAGGGAGAACCTTTTATATTCAACAAATACTAAACTGATTATAGTAAGCAGAAGAGCAAATTTATGATTCCAAAAGCCTATATTCGGACGGATATTTCGAGAAAAAAATGCTACCATAGAGAAAAGCACATATGTCATGATTTTCATACATATTATCATGCAACGAGTTTCTTTGATGTAGTCATCGCTATGGCGAATGACTCACTATGAGATCGATCTGCAGTGTACGGCGGTTTGCAGGGGTCTGTAAATCACGGAGCAAATATTTCTGTAGAAACAGCTGGAGACTGGAGCGAGCCTTGTTTCTCAGCGTGTGGTCCAGATCCTATTATAGTTAAGAACATAAAGAAAAGTGTTTTAATTGCATTTAGCTGCATGGGGTGTGTATTTATACCAACAAAAATACAAAGCCTCAACAAATCCTACTTCGCATTATTATCTTTCCAGTATGACATCAAATGTTTTATTTTTTTTTCTAACTTTGGGTTTCTAGTGAAAATGTTTTTTTTTTTCCTGATTTCTCAGAAAATCCTCTTTATGACGAATTGTCACGGAAATAACGAACCGATCTTATCCTCAATATTGGAAACGAGATATTGACCAGCTATCCATACCTGGACTCCGCTGACGCAAATGATAGCATCCTTGATGTGATAGTACACTTCGGCACCAACCTCGATCGTGCACCCGTCACTCGTCATTATCTGAAGTAAACAGACTTGAAGTCATGTGATGTGATTTGTTTAACTATATGATATGGCTAACCATTTTAAAGTTGGGATTACTCTGCCAATCTTTTAATTTTGAGAAATGGTCCGTTTCGGGAATTCAACCCTTTGCCGTTCGTAACAAACCCGAGATACAAGGCACGCAAGAAATGTGTATTTATATAACTATTGAACAAATAAAGCACCAGATAAATACATAACGATAATCACCGATGTTTAGATTATAAGCTACAAGTTAAGCACACTTATTCTTAACACAGTTTAATTGCAGTATCCCTCTAATATATAAGCGCGATTTAACCGAGCTACTCATCATCCGGAAGTCTTCTTATTTAGATAACAAGTTTACCATTGTAAAGATAACTTACTCCCAGTGGCGGTATGCTAAATGCTTTCATGCGCAGGTCCACCTTCTTGAAAGAGTCAAGCAACGGCAAGATGACTACCAGACCTACGTTGCAAAAATAAATACGTTCAGTGTATAAATGGTTATTATAATCCATGATGTATAAAAGATCATGTGCCGCTGTGATAAGGGAAATACTACTTTTCGTTTTCACAGTTATCAACATTCATCTAAGATACGAAATCTTCTGTACAAATTCATACTTGGCAATCAGTTAATTTAGACCTGATTCTAATTCGTATTCAGCGTAAAGCTGCGCTAGATAAATTGGTTTTACTTCACTGCATACATTTTTATAAATTTAAAGCACAAAATGAACAAAATGAATTCACAAATTCTACTAAAATATATATATATTTTTTATATACTATGGCATATAAATATGTAGTACCGGGGCCTTTCGTGGAGAGAAGCCTGCCGAGACGGAAGACCACTAGACGCTCGTGCTGGGGAATTCTCTGTCAACAAAAGCATTCAAGCATTATATTGATGTTAATAAATGGATATTTAAAATGTTGTTTATAGTTTTGTGTTCGTTAAATAACTCATATTTCTCACCAACTATTGGCACATGTTTTATAACAATTTTCTTAATTTATACAACCTTAAAGACTGACCTTGAAGCAAAACCAATAGGACACAGGCAGAGTGGCGAACACGAGGACATAGAAAACGACCGTGATGAACGCAGCCCAGATCACACAGACCAAAGGCGGCTTCGGAGGCGGTTCTGAAAATAAACGATTTCAAAAATGGTGGTGTAAACAACAATCGTGCGAACCCTAGTTTGACCAAACAATGCTAGGCCGAACATGATTTAAAGACCCGTTCTCTATGTTATTGTCACCGGATTGACCGAAAATGACGGTTAATCCTATGTTTGCAACAGTCCAGAGGCTTTCGGTTAAACGAAGTGTTATTGTAACATTGTAGTAAAAAACATTGATCAATATATGATTGGCAGATTTTAAAGAGACGTTACCTTAAAACGATTTCGAAATCGGTGCTAACTATGTGTATACAAAATCATTTTACCTGACCTAAAATAAAGACCAAACTCAAATACGGAAATGTAAATAATGATTATGAATAAAAAAATGATTTTTTCATCCTCATATTGTTCTATTGATATCCTTACCGACCGTCACCTCTGTTGTTTTATTCGCGTTGATACCCTGGTAGGTAAAGGCCGACCTATACTTGTTACTGCTCGGTTTTCCATAGGAGAAATAATCGGGCCGATCATACGTGAAGACGGAGTTGAACTCGAAGGCAGACGCCCTGCCCTCCTCAGGGTCCTCCGTTGATAGCTTAGCGTACTTCACACTCATGGCGCTTTTTATCGATATTTCATCAACCTTTATTTGCGTTTCTGAAAAAAAAAGGAAATTTATTTGAAGGTGCGTCACATCTATGTTTTAATAAGAATTTAACATGTTTGGCTTCAAAGTACTGCAAAGTGTCAGATGTAAAAATACAAGGAAGTATTTGTGAAACACAAGCAGGCCCCAACCGCCCCCAAACTCGAAGGGGTATGTTTTTTTGTAGATTTTAAACATATTTTCTATGAAAACCGCTATTTTTGGCCAATTTGACAACTTCCGGTCGGATGTTTTTGACCGAAATGGCCAAAAGGCACTTCTACCGACCAAGACCTTTCATTTGAGCCTATAACCAAGTCTCTATGACCTTCCGTGTAAAAGATCTGGCCTGTACAAAATAATGAAAAAATATATACTGAATATGCATGCGGATTTTGAGGTGTCCACCCTTTCCGGACTTTATACCAGCTTGGTTGAGCAAGGTTGGTATATTATATTTTTCGAAGTGGATGAGCATTTGTTTGCATATGATGAGTTTCAGAAAACTAAATTAAAAATATCTATATTAGACCATTTTGGTCGAATTCCGCCTCCGAAAGTTGACCTAATTCGGATGAAGCCACCGATGAAGCCACAACAAAATTTCCTTTGTTTCTATTATAAATACCTTTCGTCCAAAAGTTTGAGCCTGCAAAAAAGAGCAATGACAAATGAAGGAGAAGACAGACGGACAACCAAAATATATGTGCCCAAACATAAACAAGGAAGCATTTGTGAAACACGAAAAGGCCCAAACCGCCCCTGATTCGAGGAGGTATGCAATTTTGGATAATTCTTGTAAAATACGCATATATGTTCATCACCTCCTATTTACTTGATTCTTTTAATTATCCAAACGAACATCTGCACATCAAATACTTTTTATTGGCTATAAGCCTATACGAGGTCCCGGGCTTCAGGGCGGCCCAGTCCTCAGGGTGGCCCGGTCTTCAAATCTGGCATATACCTTTTTTTTGTGCATGAACTGTTTAATGCAAAGTTACTGTCTCCATTAGCTGTATATTGTTTCCATTCAACATAGTTTCCAAAAATGGAGCATAAAAAAGTTGTTCTTATAAAAGCAAATTTGTTACATACCGTACTCGCTCGGGTAAGCGCCCCGGGGGCGCTTAGTTGGTATATTGCAAAAACATGAGGGGGGCGCTTACCCGAAGGGGGGGCGCTTAGCTACATTCGGGTAAGCGCCCCCCCCCCTACATTCTTACGTATAGTGACCCCTGAACACAGTTATGACAAAACAATACAATTGTGACGTGTTTCGCGTAGTTTTATATAGTAAGTCACTATTTTATTGAAACGTTACTGTTCAGTAAGCTTAACGACTTTTGAATTCAACATTTATTATGGAAAAGTGTGGGTGGGCCGCCCTGAGGGCCTGTTGTCCTTAGCGACTGGAAATCATGTTTAATTTGTATGATAATCAATTCTTTTCTTGAAAATAAGTTGTCGGTCTATAAATATTAGGCCTACCTTTAATATTTAGGCCTTCTTTCGGTTAACGATTTGATATAGTCACAGAAATAAGCTAAAAACCTCGATAAGTGGGCCACTGACGGCCTTGGACCTCGTATAAGCTTATTCGGAGTAAGCTCGGGATGTCGTAAAATGGTATTTTAGAAACGGATAGATTGGGTAAAATGCCATAATCATATCTAGTGTGTGTATACTTGATAAATGTATCGTAAATCAATAATGTGTTTTAGATGGTTCGACCGTTTGAACTCTACGAGTACGTGTCTTTTCTAAACAAATTAAATTGTTCCAGTTTGTTTTCCTTATATGTTTATACCAAATGTTTATCCCGAAATGGTAAAATATATAGTTACAAATCTGGCTTTATCGCGATTCCCCGAGAAACTCTGAATTTACCTAAATTAACTAAGACTCTAAGGACCTCTATCAGTTAAAGCATACAAGCTCGTTTATGCTAATTGGTATTGGTATTGGTACGGATGACAGGGCTTTCGCCCACCCCGTTAAATGCCACTCTGTGCCGTGGGGAACCTCTATCAAGCGGATATGTCTCCTCTCCTTCTCTTACTCTCTAGCCAATTCTCACCCTATCCCTTGGAAGGCATGCTCACTGAACGTCCCAGGGTTCGTCCTAGCGCGGCTCGGCGACGCGTTTAAAACGCGCACCCTCTATTTCGACGCGTTTTTTTTTGTTCCCAGGTCGCATTTTATATGGTTTTTCAGTTTGAATTGGCATATCACTCAAAATACACTTAAACCATATTTGGTATATTTTGTTTTTCGGAAATTATCCGTCTACGCAATGGCAGTTGATGTTTTTCGGAAATCCTTAAAAGGCTTGCTTGAATACAAATAAACAATCATATAAGGGTTCATAAGATTAGGTTTACGGCTATCATAGGGGCGGGGGAGGGGGCATTCAACACTAAAAACAATTGCATACTCGGGTGCACAACATTCAGAAACCTGCGCCGAAAAGAACACAAGTGCGCCGAGGTATATGTGCGATAGATGCAATGATACACATTAATCCCAATTAACCTGTTATCTGGGCTCCAACTGTCACACATATCTTTTTTACTGCGAGTGCCGAAGGCGCGAACGATTTTTAAAACATATTTAACCAAAAGCATTCATTTCTAGAGCAGTTTTTCCTTTAAAATATAGTCACATCGGGCCTACCAATGGTCTGACTATTTTGATAAATTGAAAACGTAAACGCGTGACCTTAATTTTCATGCGTTTTTTCTTTCCGACATGCGTTTTATAAACGCGCGCCCCTCATTTTCGTGCGTTTTTGAGGATTTCGGTGTGAAAAATAACGCAAAAACGCGCCCTCGGACGAACCCTGATACCGGTATATCTGATCTATTAATTGTTATGTAGTTGATTTGGTGGCACCGAAAAAGATTGAACCTATTAAGAGGCGGAATAGTTGCTAAATTTCACCTGTATTTCAACGTGTTCGTATAAATTAATCTAAGAAAATTCAAACAGGCCTATTTACAATGTAATATTTGTGAATTACCTCTGCTTCATAAACTCAACTTTTTCATGTATTTTCAAATTTAGTGAATGAAATATACTCGATTTGAACCCTGCCAACAAAGACCTGCAAATTAGAAGCATATTTCACAGGCAACCATCTGAACACCATCTTACCTAAACTACCCTAAAATGTGACCCCTTCTCCTAATTTTAGGCTACAGCGGCCAAACCTGCCAGACCAACAACGACGAGTGTGCATCTATTAGCTGTGGCAGTGGTGGCACATGTGTCGATGGGATCAACGAAGCATTTTGCGTCTGTCCCTTCGACAAAATCGGCATTGGGTGCAGCAAAAGTGAGTTAAATTCACGATTAGCTGATTTGTATATAAGTATATAGATACCAAATAAAAAATATATCGATAACAGATTGGAAGTCTATGCATCAACGAATCTTGAATTTCCAAGGATACAAATGTATTTTTATTGGTTTGTTGGGCAAAAATGTCCATGGAACAATATGTTTGCTATTTTAAAGATTTCTTCCATATTTAAGTAAAGATGCATGCATTTTACATGATTTATAACTAATATTAATATAAAAATATTGGTCAATGGGACAGCGAGCATAATACAATGTACGTTTTAATTGTTTTTTTTTTTTTTTTCATATTTTCAAAAACTATCATTTTTCCCATTAATGCATTCATCATAATTTTATTACACATGCATGAAATATATTAAATGTTTCATATTTTGCAGATATCTATAGAGATTACGACATTTGTCTCACCGACGAATCGGTTTCATTGGTACATCCATTCGCATTTGAAACGAACGATTTCACTTTGTCGTTTTGGGCTGTCTTTGATTCTCCTCAAACAGTCAACGCCGAGAAAGACGTGTTCTTGCAATTGAAGAAAGCTGGGTATGTCTTTTTATATTATTTTCATTAAATTAATTTTATTACACTTTTCTCTTAGATGATCACACAGAAAAGGCTTGTGTATTTGTTTGATAAATACAAAAACGCGACACTTCTATCACATTGCGTTTATATCATAAACTTATGCTAAAAACACACTTTTATTACCTGCGTCTCATGCGAATAGTTTTCTTGCTCGGTCTAGGAATATGAGAATAGAGAGTTTATCGTTGAATTGCCATAAGGTCAATTTTATTAAATTGATCATTCACATTCACAATAAGAAAATGAAGCATTTTAGGTGAACTATAAAAAAGGCACCATTACGTAACAGAATTAACAATACATTAGAACATTGACACATACATATCAAATTAATATAACATTGTGGCTGGGGAGGGTGGTGGCAAATTGAATCGAAAAACACAACTCAAATCTTTTTGTGATATTCTAGAAATATTGACGAAGTCTATGGTGCACTGATAATCATTATGAGCTTCTAAATGTTTGTGATGTACCCCAAACTGCGGATGTGGTTTCACAACGCACTAATATATACGGTTCACTGTTAAACACTTTCGACTTGCTATAAATTCAATTATTCCTAATAATTGTCTATTTTTTTCTCGACATTTTGCTTTTTGTAAAATAGAATTTTAATACAACACGCGCTGGTTTTTCGGAGGCGTCCTTTGCGAGCGTGGTGTGTAAAGCAGGAATGTGTTATAATATGAATGTGTGTATATGCAATGTACTCATTGTATGCAGTTTTACCAGTAATTGTCACATTTCTTCATTTAAAACAGGTCCCTTGCCAGACACGAAAACGATGGTCCCGTGGTACTCCAGTTCTCACAAACATCCATCGACGTTGACCTGGTAGGAGTAGTTGATCCGGAGACCAATTCCTTCGCATTCGATGACAGCTATGGAGCTGGTCAAGATATAGACGATGGACAATGGCATCATTTTGTGGTCACATATGAGTCGGAATCAGCTACTATGAAATCCTATGTGGATAATACACACCGCGTTAGCGATATTGAGCTGCCTGTTGGTGGAATAAGTGACTAGTGAGTAATATTGCGATATATTTGAATGTTCTTCGCTGCTTTAATTGAGCTAAACATTAAACGTGAATTTGGAATAAATAACTTGTTAATTGAAAGTCATCACATTTATAAGAGCTATATTTTAAAGTATATGTTTATAATCAAAATTACAAAAGGTACATCTAGAGAAAGTGTTGTAGAGACAACGTTCCTTGTATGCCCACTCACATGTTAACACATGAATCTACTAAATAAAAGTTTGATTTAACTGCGTCCATAATATTGTTGTTAAATGGATTTTTATATACACATTCTTTTCATTAAGTTCATTACATACTGAATTGTTGTTATAATTTCGTAGTCTAACCATCCAACTTGGAGAATCCATGAACGGTGATCCAGACGAAGGATTCCACGGCTGTATATCTTTAGTACAAATGTGGGACACCGTCATAGAAAGTGCAGATATCAGTGCTATATTTTCGGCGAAAAATGACGATGTAACAAGAAATATAATGCCAAGACCGGTCCTCGATTGGGGATGGGGTTCGTATGATATGGGACCCTACACTCAAAGGTGCGGTTTTGTTCTATGATATTAATGATAGAGATAAGGGGTAAAGATAAAATAGAATTGTGTGTGTTTTATGGCTTGGTAACACTGGGCGCCTCTATTTCAATATAATCGTTATCGTTTACTAGTTTTT
>LQRL01141140.1:20318-40154 GCA_001703475.1 Hydroides elegans
AAAAGACAGAGCCTAAAATAATAAGTCCAATGTGATAGTTGTTGGGAGAAAGGATAGAATTGTGGTGCTATCCGGTCGAAATAGGGTATCATTGGTTCGTATGAACATATATGACTTAGGCTTTTTAGACAAATTGGGTTAACCGGGAAGGGAAGAGCAACAGCGGTGAACAAAATACGAAAGTTGGCGGAAAGATTTCAAGTTGGTTGCAGTTAGGAGGAGAACAAAAAGGAGCAAAGCATCGTGGATGTTGGCGTAGAAATTGCACAAGCCACACAAACATGTCGAACACAGATGATTAAAGTGCCGAAACAGTCAAAGACGTCTGCTTATTAACAACAGACGAGACATGTGTAGAAGTAAACGATTTTTCGGTACAAGTGAAGCACGTATAGCATGTGGATTTGGAAATGGTTAAGTACAATAAGGAGGTTCATTTATTTTTTTAAAATGTAAAAAAATGTAAATTTATATTTGTAAAAATATGATGCTTGGGCCGTTTAACAAAGTTAAATAAATAATTGCGAATATTCACATATTATATTGTGAAGCGTTACTTGTATAAATACGTTACAATAATCTTAGTCAAATATGTTTTATATCACTTAAAATGGAATTCTTATTAACTTTTCTAATTGTGTTATATAGAAGTGTCCTTGCTTAAGAGCTATTCCATATGGTCGATATATTCTAATAAGTTCTTGCTGGTGTGAACCATCTGCGCTCGAGACGACTATTCGATTGGAATATAATTCAGTCCATAATAGTTGATTATCTGTAATCAACATGTTATTGTTTAACATTGTGTAATATTTCATCACTCTTTATAAATTGCTGGTTTCCACATATTATTTTGATTTGAATTTGGTGACATATAATTCTCCAATATGTATATTGATGTTTCTGTTCAATGCAAAAAAATACATATTATGGGTAACAAAACACCAGTTAAAATATATTTAAAAAATAATAGTTATTCATTATAATTAAACATTTATTGACATTAAGTAGATTCATGATGATTGTATATTGTTTTATATTTTGTATTAATTAAGCAATCATATTATATGAATATATTATTTTAGATCCCGACCGTTTAACCCAACTGTATCCATTTACCTTTCATAATTACCTGCTATCATGCATTTTATCTAAACACATAACATCTAAACAATATCTTAACAATGTTTGGTATTATCTGAACTTCTTACTCATAATATTCACGATAATTCCATGAATATAATGTGTATTATCGGTGAGCACCTCCTTGTTTACACAGTCGTCGATATCGCATCGATACAAACCAATCCGGTTCTCCGAAACATATATCTTTCTGGAAAAATAAGTTCGATGTTGATAACACACGTAGGCAAATGATTTTAGTTGAATGAACGGTAAAAGTAAATTTTCTTTTTCACATGTACATATGTATTATTGGCCTCTTTTTCGTTTAACACATCTTTGTTTAGACAATCGAGTATATTTATCATTGATTTATTATAATCGCTCAACATATAATCAGTCGACCTTCAATCGCTGAATGAAATTTAAGTGATCACCCATGCGTCCAAACAACGTTGTCGACAACTTGCCATACATTATTGTTTTATTCTATAGCAGCTTACCTTGATGTTGCATCAACCATGATTGATCTGATCCTTTCTGAGCCTTCATAATGTGTGCGTTCATCATTGCCGTCATAACCTATACTTTTGATGTCATAGAAGACTGCGTAAAACACGCGTTTCGCCACGTGATCGACCGATAGTCCATATACTTTAAAATAGTAATAGTATATTAACAAATTAGCGATTACACATATTTATGATATGAGTATAGACAAGTATATAATTATGGCATGCAACCAATCTACTCGGAAAAAATAACCGTGTCATTATAAGCATTCCATGTTCTGATTGTACGGCGCAAGACGAACCTCATTTTTGTGTATTTGTGCTCCAATTTGAATTTAATTTGCACACCATTTGAATTAGAGATCGAATCGATGGATTATATTGACATGCTTGATAAGAATCTTTGCATACGTACTTTTGTTTATAGTATTCCATACTGACTGACTTACTATTAATTACTATTAAACATTATTAATATATCAGGTAGTACAGCATGTGTCACTTTGAAAGCTGTTTATCCCATCTTAGTCTCGTTGAGCTACCATTTATTAAAGGTAATAACACAAAAACAAAAGAATATAACAAAAGAATTAAGATTAGCTGCTAGCCTGTCAGACATGAACCTTGTAGCATTATTAAATACAGATTTTGTTCCATCAAATGAATCTGTGCGTACTGAACAGCGCTGATAATAATTATGCAATTTTATCAAAAAAAACAAAAAAAACGCTAAGAATGTAACCAGATTATTCTAATTGATCTGTAAATTATACGCAGTTCCTTGGGCTGCAACGTTCTAAGGTTTTTTATCAAAACCCAAATAAACCTCACATGAACCTTGTGACAGTTGATGCTTTCACAAGACGTTAGGTATATATCTATACATCAATACATTTATCAATATATAGTTTATTTAATTATTCGACGTTTTCTAATAGCGTAACCAATTGTCTAAGATTATCGTCACAAATATCCGGCTCAAATCATCCACTAAAATAAAATGCAGAAAATGTTAGTTCGTAACATTAGATGCCTTGACTTACGTTACCACGTATATCGGCTGCATGTTAATATTGTTTGTGAACCATGTAAAACCAATTTCATACCAGTACCGAAAAGGTATTGGCACACATTTTTAAAAAGGCACCATATGGCACCATAAAGAGGTTAATATATAAATTCTTGATTTTGCTACGTTTGAGCAGATACAACATTTATTTTATTATCACTCAGAATACGAACGACAATGACTTTCCCAATGAACCGTCTTGTAAAATGTTTTCATATGAAACAAAACCATAATTTTAAGTATCGATTACATATAAAACATAATAATTGACACCTAAATTCACCTTCTTTATCGCTGATGGCAATGGCTTCTCGATCTCCCATATAATTTATTCTGTAAAGCGTGTCCGAAAAATAGTCGTTGAAGAATACTAGGCCTTCATTTTTATCTGCGTCAATGTAGCGTCCTGCCCCAATGTCGTTGTAAAAGGGAGTTGACTGATTATTTGCCAAATCATAACGCATGATTCCTCCATCATGCGCAATTAAAAGGGATTGATTACAGTTCTTCTTATCTGTATAGAAATTGTTTAAACAAAGAGTAAGTATACATAAACAGACCCATCTTGAGTATTAAAAACACATTTAAAGAGAAAAGCACACACCATATACAATAATAATAAATTATGTGAATTATTGCAATAAATTAACGCAATCATCTCGAATTATTTAAAAGATCAACATATTTTTGATAAAAGTGTTTCGATTATTTTGATAAAGTGTTCTGTATACATGTAACGTCTATTTGAGTGACTGTACATTGCGGTTTTTTATATATCTATAGGTTTATTGTCTGGATGCACAAGATGATGTTGGTCCCAATCCTAGCCTTGGCATTTCATGACGATGCGGTCTATCGAATAACGTACTTGTTTACTCGTGAATATGATCAAAACCAATAGGTATGCTATGAATCATGGTTGAAATATAAGTTTACGGTGTCTGGATAGCGTTCTAATCAGCACTGAAGTTATAACCATCAATGAAATTCAATTTGCTCTTACACTCTTCTATCGATAGAAATACCTAATATTCAATAATATCAAAAAGTGAATACTTAAATAATGTTTCATTTATTCCCTCAGCCAAAATAACATTTTTCGTTGCCGTATAAGGGGAGTTTTGAGCAACCAGATTCAGCTTCACTACAACCCAAAATTGTGTAGCTCGTTTACTATCTATTTGATGATTAAAGAAAGTGTCAACCACATTACTTGTCAGTTTGGTCGAATATGAAAATGGTAAACTATATTGAATTGGTGTATAAACAAGTATAAGGCAGCGGTTACACAGAGCTGTTTTCTCACGTCAGGGATTAGTTCTCTCTATTATCGTTATAAAAAAAAACTCGTGTTGAACAAAGCCGCAGGTTTTTTTCACCGGAGTTACACTGCGTTTTTTCACGTAATTCTTGCTAAAGCAAATAGGAAAACTCTAGCAGGAAAACTATAAGCGGAAAAAACAGCTTACTCTCCTATTATTTAAATTGTTTAAAGTACAAATTAACTGTTAAACTCATTTGCAAACTTGCCATTCCATGTGTGTTCCTGACATTTTAAGTAGTGGTTGCATTTTGAACCTATTCCTCTTTTTTTTAATTATGCTACGAGTTAGAAATATGTTCAGTCAGCTTTTATACACATAGATTTCAATTTTATCTTATGAATTCCAATCTAATAGTTTTGCTTGCACTGTTATTTTCATCAATAAAACCAAGTGGTATAGCACGTTTCCCGATAACTAATGAGTTCAGATTGGACTTTTATTTCATCAACATTTTCTCAAAATATGATTTGTAATTCATTAAGTATTCATTTTTTTCATGTTTTCTTAATAAGATATTTACGGGAAAAAATAATCATGCAACATATTTATTTAATTATTATAATTGTAAGTTTGTTGGAACACTCTGACGTTTTGTTGACGTAACGGTACAACAGGTGTTTGTTTATGTTATCATGAAAAAAGCAAGTGACTGTTCAAACCACGTGTTCATGACCCTATTGTGACGTAATTATTGCTGTGACCTGTATGAAATGTTTAATTTTTATTTATCAATAAATGTTACGCTACAATATCGTTGTTTATGCATCATTTATTCTAAAAGACCAATGAGTACCCATGTACCTAAATTGTTATATCAACTTTGAACATAAAGAACACCTGGGACATTTTTGAACATTGAATCAACAACAAATCGTTGGATATGAATGGGAAGTAAACGAAAATTACGCAATAAATGAGCAAACATATAATAACTAACATTGTGATGTAATCATTGCGTCAATAATATATACGGCTTTTTGAAATATATGTAAGGTGCCTCCTGTTCTGTTTAAAAAAAAACAACGTCAGGCATATAATATTAGGGGAATGGGCTTGTCTATTTTATATTTATCCTTTAATTGGGGAAACCGGGCCAAGTTGTTTTCATTAATCGTAATCTTTAATCGTAATCATTAATCGTAATGCAGTTATATTTATGTAGCTAATTTCATTGCAGTGCCTTCTAGAAAACTGCAACATGATCCACGTTTGCATTACATAAAATGCGCTGCAGCAGAGTTTTTTTTTATTTTTTTGCGATAACGTTATGAGAGTGGCTCTTCTTGTTGTTATAGACCTTTTAATAAATGAAGCGTGTACTAGATGTAACGTTATGAGAGTGGTTCTTCTTGTTGTTATAGACCTTTATTTAAATTAAGCGTGTACTAGTTGTAGTAATGACTAATTTGAATATGACCATATTACATTAAATATACACTTCAAAACTTTCGACAGTGAAGTTCAAAAATGTGGTTTCTTTGTCTGGAGTATTGGTTTGCATATTTTGATATGTTTCCCTTACAACATACAGATCACTAGACGGACCGCTTCGCAATATAGAAACACAAACTTGTTTTGGGATCTCTTGTTGTTATTCATCTTTTCCGAGGCATATACCAGTTCCAATATTCACAGAAGTACCAATGTGCAAAGCTTCAGGAGTAGATGTGTAACAACTGCTCTTAAATAAAGGATAGACTACAGTTTATGATAAAGAGTCCGCAAAAGGTATATAACATCTTAAAGTGACGAGTTTCCCTCTCGGATGAAATGATCTTCCCCTTGAGTATCTGGACTAGTGTCCTTGATCAATAAAACTATGTATGAAATACTTCTGCGGACATAACCCCTGTTTTAATCTTAACGGGAAGTTCGTTTCAAAACAAATATTTGGTTTAAACAAAACCAAAACGAAACCCAAACACAGTTTTGTTCAGACCGACTTTAAATCAGCTGAAACCAGCATAGTTTTTGCTACAACCTATTTCAACTCTGCTAAAACCGACTCATATTTTTTTTTGAAACCAAAATGTTTGCTTCAACCGATTTTATCTGCTAAAGAAATGTTCCCTCTGGCTTTTGCAGCACAAAATGTGGTCATAAAAATATAAACTCGGAAGATAAGCCGGAAATGTCACAATACAAAAGGAAGGGAGCCTTCACTCATTTGTATTACGAATTTATATTTTGATTGCTTTTAATCCTATTCATATATGATAAGTGCTCAAGATCGCATACATATCTTACCTAAACATGACATATTCTATATATTACATTTATAAATAGTAATAATTGTGATGACCAAAATATTGATTTGTAACAAATAATTAGACTCTTAGACTCTACACTTATCATCCCCTCCCTCCAGATCATATATACGACTATTAAATACTCAAATACTTAGTGTTTGTACTAATCCAAATGAAGTATTCGATGATTTCAAGTGATATATCATGTTTCTACATAATGCTTTTGTGACACATTGAATCATACTAATTTATATTCGTTTAACAAAGAAGACATGTTTGTGTTTTAATACACTTGAGAGTAATCTCAAGTATTTGTTATCATTGACAACAATGATGGCCCAAATACGAAACAACACAAATTATATTTTCTAAATACGGGCCCATTTGAATGATGCTTCCAATAGTGCATTGCAGTCATAGTGATACTGTAAAGCATGTGAACCGCTGTCATAAGAACAATCACTTTTTTGCAGTATCACCAAACAAATCATTTTTTTATCCTTTCAGTCAACACTTTAGTCAATAGTAACAAATATGTATAGACTCATAGAATTATAATAATTTTCTACAACGTACTACAACAAATAGATACACATTAACTTTATCAAATTGCATTGGTCTAAACCGAAATCCGTTTGGTTTCGACGAAAACGAGGGACAATTCATGGTCAGTTTAATCCGATGATAAGAGCTAAAACGTATTTACGACGTTTGCGCCACAACTTTATATTCGGCTATGAAGAGTCTGCGTTGGTCCCGTACGTGATAGCCGAAGACAGCGCTTACAGCTCAAATGTGTAAAAACTGCACCGGATTAGCCTGATCCAAAAAAAACTGAAACGATGTCGGGTTTAGCGACGACTCGCGCATTCTATTGCACCAAAATGACGCATGAACAGTGGGTCTAACGAAGACCGGGAGAGCGATATAATAACCCCTGCGTCCAACAGATTGATGGTTCACATACCTCAGTATCAGATTAGCATTGTGATCACGTCGATACCAAGACGTATTACGTCACTAATCGACATATTGGGTATTTATACAAGCTATAAACAACCGTGAGTTAATAAAGGTTAAGAAACTTTAAATCGGAAGATGAAGAAGTGTTTGATATTATTTATTTTTATGACAACATTATCTAAAAAACATTTAATTTTGTGAGAGCATTGTAGACATATATGGGAATCTTGTGTGACAATTTAAATATAATCCACCCAATACTTGTTTTTATATGTTTTTTTTTTACTTTCAATGGTGCAGAACTTTTGTCCTCTAGTATATTAAGCAATTAAACAGAATATTAAACAAAATATTTCACACTTGTGAACTTCACTAAAAATGACGCTATGAATGTACTCTATATTCAAAGCAACATGACCCTGAGCTAGTCTTTTTTCACAAACATCTATTTATTGAACAACTCATGTGTTACATGATTGTGTGCTATCGTAAATGAACCAGTCTATAAAATTAAGTTAACTTTATTTTTAAAAAATGCCGAGAGAAAAATAATGATTTTCAGTTTTTTCTTACCGTTTGATGCACTGCAGAAAGGGTATCCCAAAAAATAAAGAAGCACAATCAACTTGAAACTATTTTGTATATCCATGACTTGTTTCAAGTTTCTTTCACAACTACATTTATAATAAATTTATAAATACAACTTATGGGTAAACACGTGGCAGCCCGTATGTATTTCTCGCGATCTGAATTAAGGTTGCTCTGTGCTGCTCTGTATTTATCTTTTTATATGTGCTTGCACGTAAACAAATAGGCGTTGGATTTGAATGTAAACTTCAGTATTTTGATATTATGTTTCAATTAAATAATTTGATGCTGGTGCGGTTATTGCAGTGCAAGACATTCATATTGTATATCACATATCCTGGTAAGTTGTTTTCACGGTCAATGAAACGTGATAATATGTACTTACTTAATAAATATGACCGTATTTGTTATAACAACATTTCCCAATATATTTTCAAAAGCCTGGGGTAGGGTGTGCGTTTTGTAACATACAAAAACAACTATATAGTGGATTGGGTTTGTGCAAAACTATATCATTAGTTAATGTTATGCCGGCATACCGACATAAACTGCTTGTGATTAACCTGTAACAATAAGATGTATATTCTGCTTCAATAAGGCCAGTTCCTTACTGTGTCAACGGGTTTACTCTCAACGGGCCCGGAGGGGGCTTTTAAAACGGGTTGATTTTTTAGACCAAAAAAGTGAACAAAAAAAGTTTCGTCAAGGCCTAGCACTAAAACGGTAGCATGTAGCTATAAACATCAGGGGAAAGGAATGTGTGAAAAGTTATAAGGTAGATGCCCATCCTATTTAATTTTTGATTCAATAAATGATAAGTTCGAAAATCTGCTTTAAAGTTCATAATTTGCAATTTTTTTGGGAAATATGACGCAAACAATTGAGGTGTAACAATTATGCTTCGCAACAGTTACTAGGAAAAGTATGCTTGTGACGCAATTAATCCATTGTTCAAGCTGCATAACAATTGAATTATTGCGTCACAAGTGGATTTGGTGCATAATAATAGTTTTTCCACTAAGAAAAAAATATATATGTTATGCTAATTTCCGACAGTTTGTTATAAACATGAATCCATTAATATACGAGGATGAATATTCTAGTTATTCTGCTTATTGCCTTTTGTTTTAGCTAAATGAAAATGTATCGGTGTTCTTTTGAAATATTTAGAATATCAGAATCACTTAAATTCGACTTGGTGTTCATATGCTAATCAAATATTTTTTTTTACGACGTGATCCTACGTAAGGTGTAACACCGACCTTACTTCAGATCACTTATAAAATCATTATTTCACTTCGGGTGCTACGTAGCACCCGAAGTGAAATAATGATTTTATAAGTGCGTAGCGCTACGCACCCTCGTAAAATTTACAAATATATTTGAGGAATCAATGCAAAATGAGAGAAACACAATAGATAGATAATAACAGAGGATACAAAACAAGGAATGAAATAGGGTAGAACAGGAAAGTGTACAGGAGGGTGGAAGGTTGGGGGATTTGCCCTCTACGATGGCTTGTTATTATAATTATTTGTTGAAGTGTTTATGCTATTTTTTTTTCATTCCATTCAAAACCGATAGCAATCATTCTGGGTCAAGAATACCGTACTTTTGAAATAAGTAAAATATCAGTGAATCAAAATCAGCAAATTTCGTTTAACATGATTTACTTCTATGCTTCTCGAATAAAAATTGCCTCTATTGCATGTAATACAGTCTGCAATGACCCCTTTCAAATATAAACATAATTTAGTTGCATCGGATTCCAATTTCACTGTCTATGCTGGCGGCTTTTGGCTAGACCGCATGTTGAGCGACTGTCACTGATATTTTCTTTGTTTATTTGATGTGTTGTTATAACTTTTTTACGAACATACACCATATGACCTTTTTTTGAGCCAATGTTACCAGATTAAAAAACTATTTATATATTTAGGCATATTAATCTAATCAGTAACTGAATTGATGTAAAAACATATATTAGAATACCCGGTTATATTCTAGAACACACATTTTGATTATGATGTAAATTGATGAATAGATGAACTGTAGTGAAGGTTGCGCCTACACTGCATCCTATTTTTTCGTGATAATTGTTCCGGTCATTTTAAAATAATAGTTTAGGGATAATTAACTTAAGAAGGTTTCTCGATGTATTATGAAAATACCTTGTTACCAAAAACCGCCTATTTATAACATCTTATTAACAGGCAAGTTGACAATTTTATATTGCAATATGTCGCATTCGTTCTCATAATATATGTATAAGAAATGATTATAATAACTAGTTTATAATGTGTAACCTTTGTTTAGAATAAAATTCGAGGTGTTGCCTTTGACTTGCTTTTTTGAATATTGGTACCTGAGCTCCGGTCCGCCGAATGTATGTTGGTTTAAGTCCGAAGTCGACTAATTTGCCGTATTTTCCTGAAACAATGAAACATTATTTTTATTTCATGCTTTTATTGGTTCAAATTAGTTCGAATGCGTATCATCAAAAGAAATCAAAAACTTGAAATTGAATACTTTAAGTAATATCTAGCAAATCAATAGGGTTTATTGGTGCCACTCAGGTAGTTTTCATGTTTCATCCGTCCGGGATATCAATCAATGCTCTTGCGCAATCAAATTATCATTGTGAAGTAATTATTGCGTAACCTGGAAGGAACTTGTTTTTAGAAAGTTCTGTGACTCATCGTATAATAATTTTATAAAAACAACGTCACGCCGCATAAAGTAATGTTATTCTCGCCTCTCATTTGCTGTTGTTAATTGAGCGATTTATAAAAGCCAACTACGTTATGCACATAAATTCGAATTATACGTATTAGCGTGGCTGTCTCAAACGCCTGTAAAATAGCCTCAATTAATGTGATTTGATTGATACAAAACATCGTGCAGCATAATCATTATTCATTTTATTCTCGCAATGACACAGTGTCCATTACAAATCATTTTACTCCTGACTATAATACTAGACATAGAAAAAAAATAGAACAACAACGGTGGTCTTTTAAAAGTAGACAACAATTCGAACCATGCAAGTCAATGTTGCGTGAATTTTAAATGCTTTGAAAAAGATACCGATAATACAATCATTTAACATTTAAATATGATTTGCTAACATTATAAACAGTCATCAAAATCAATTTCAGAATCCGAGCCAAACAATACCGCATGATTAAATAAAAAATATTTTTCTATAGTACTATAGTACATATTTTCATCAGAGTGAAAACTATTTAAATTTGTTTTGACAAAAAGCTCACTGATGCCGCAAAAAATAGTAAATATATGCAAAATATTTTAAATATATTGTAAAAATATGTAAATATATGATATTTATGAGTGAAGTATTTTGACAAAAAAGATCGCAGATACATGTTCTCTATGAGCATTGACCCAATCTAGGTTACTTCATATTCTGAATAAATAAGAAGGGACATTAAATTAAATGTTAGCTTGGGTCATAAAACCACGTTGAGTGGTGTCTATTGCTTTTTCAGTTTCATCTCGAACGTATACACGCATATTAAAAGTAACAACTGAAATAGTTATCCAGCGACAATGTTCACAAAGAAAGGGCCCTACGAACTTGATATATATCTATGAAGATTATATTTTGATAAACATCAAATTCAAATTTGCATGTATGCACGTATATCTCGGGATTTCTACTTAGTAAGATGTTTTCAAAACAGTGTGGTTCCAAATCATAGACATAGGCCAATTTAAAGTCATAAATTGAATTGCCGGTATCGTGCTGATAATAATGAGCTTAAACCTTTTGACTTTTATCTGTATGTGAAGGAAATGCTTGCATTTGATTATTTGATATAATGTTTCTTTCATATATAGATAATTATTAGTCCTACGACAGGGAACAACACGCACTCGCTTATTTTGAAAATCATGTTCAAATAAAAATATCTAGTTAATAAAAGCTTCTTTACGTATTTGCTTAAAATCCGGTATTTATATTGAAAAAAAAATGAATGAATAGACAAGACTCGATTTAACTTCCAACTGTCAATTTAGTTGATGTTCACATCATCTTTGTTTTCGTAAAAGTCGGATCGTATTAATATCATGACTCCCTAAAGTGTTGGTCTCAATTACATACATTGACAGCCTTAGTGCGCGTCCCTTTATTCGTAATTAAGTTTTTTATCAAATAAACGAGACCAATTATTTTACTTTTCGTGAAACTCAATTTCCATCATTGGCTTAGTGCATTTACATCAAATATGTAATAACAAGCAAGCCTAGTATGCATAATTGCGGGTGAAAAGTACACAGTACAATAACACGTCAGAAAAATTCAATTAATCAAATCAATGTTTTGGAAAATAGATGAAGGATATTGTGTTTTATGCTGGTGAAATTATGGTAGTTATTGAGCAGCATGCTATGATGGTAGTAACCCCAATAACATAAAACTTCTTTATGAGCCCATGATTACATAACATAATCTCAGCATGAGCTCATGATGAGTTTTTATGAAACCAGGTCATATTAATTAAAACCTTGACATGCTAATATGCTAAGCTCGACGTCAATATATCAGTTAATTCTAGTAAATATTGTTTGAAACACTGTGTATAGCCTGTTTTTGTTTCCATTACGAACCGTGATCATTGGTATATGATTTCAAACACATACATATAATGTACGCATGCTTAGATGTTGATAAATATGGGGCAATGTTATCCGAACTATATGTTCTCTTTATATAATAATTTGATTTTGAAAATAAAGTTGTGAAATTCTCAATAGAAGTATTCTTAACATTATATGAATATATTAAGTATTACATGGTTCAGTTTGGTCTTTAAGCCCTTCTACCATACAATGATAGACATTTTAAAATTTTCCAGATATTGACGAAAACGCGTTGAGAGCTTGGTTTTTGCTACCGATTTATCAAAAATGAATATAGTAGAAACATTAGTTATCTTACGCCATACATAAAGCATTATGATGTAACAGCGGGAAATCAACATACAAAAAAGTGCAATTTGATTGGTTGTTTAATTAACTATGGAGATCCAACGTTCTTCTTGACACCATTTCTGAACTCGAAAAAACATACAGCGCTCTTCCATTATAAGATTTAAAATCAATTGTATTTATACATGCTGAATGATTCCGTAAGGTACCCATATGAAAGAACATATCATCATAGCCAAATATATACATTTAACAAAACAAGTAAATTTTGGAAGTTTCAGTGTTTTATCATCCTTAGGCAAGCCTTGTAAAACGTACAAAATTACTTAATTCGCTTCAAATCTGAAAATAACTCTGAATGTTTAAACAATGAACGATAAAAACTCTAAATGCATAAAGTCTATTTTTTTCCTATATTTTGTGAACAATAGAAAACTGTTAAAAAGTATAATCCTATAGCGATTCATTCATAGTATCTCCTAAACTAACTATGACGAAACGTTTGACGAGACTAAGCTAGAGCGCGTGGAAAAAAACTTAACTCCTTTAAATAGCTTTCGAATAGTCGTCTTCAAATGACGAGAAAACATTTTAAAGGCATTTTAAGTACGTTGAATATACTTATTCAAGTGATATTTCAATCATTTAATAAGCTAACAACAATGTCTATCGATGTGTTTAGTCAGTTTGTTTGATAATTTATAGATATAGATAGTAATTTTAGTTTTGATGCTGTTCTTAAACAGTAAGATAAGTGTTGTCTCAACTCAATAACGACTAACAAATATAAACATCTTTTATGCATCAATTTATGAATAAGAAGAATCAAGATGTCAATTTATTATAAACAATGTTAGATTATACTGTCCGGTGAACGACTATCAATTGGTCAATATTGCTGTGCTTGATTCTATAAAGGAATTTATTGTGCAAGCGATAGGTATTTCATTGTATGTGTCTTTATGCAATCTTTTAGGTAAAATAACTATACATGTATATATTTTATCTAGCCATGTAAGAATCTATATACGTGTAACTATTTTATCTAGCCATGTAAGAACGTTTATATGCTACTAATACGAAAATGTTCTAAAATGCTTGTTATCTTAATGGCATAGCATTTTTTGTAAGATTTACTTAAAATGTAGTGTTATTTTGAATTTAGATGATATTGATCTACGTTCAACTGGTCGGAACTATTTTTCACTAGCTGACTATGGAACATCAAATGGTGGAATATCAATGAAACTATTTGTGTCCATTATAGGTAACATCCAACTTATATATGCTTTGTAATATTTCAATTATTTACAAACATATGATGGTTGATATATAAATGAGCATACTAGAAAATTTATGAAAATTGAAGTATAATTTAATCGAATTGAGGAATAACAATCTATATTTTTTGCGAAAATGACCATAATGAACTGTGTATTTATATTTTATGTTTATATATAGAATGTTCTTCTATTTAGAAAGAATAAAGGAAAGTAATTACAAGGACACCGAAATTCAAATCATGTATGAGGACCAAATATCAAATGACTTCAATCTTCTTTTTAAAACGGTATATGGTAAGTTATCATAAAGCAGTTATCATCTCTCTCAGATTTTGCAATCTTGTGAATACAATACATCTAAAACATATTTACTCATATGAATGGTCGTATCAATGAATCAGAGTGTGCTTCAGGTCACAGTTTGGATGAAAATGAACTGAAAGAAAAAATTATCAAGCCAGCCGAATGTATTTGCAACAGCCTGTCCAACCACTTTGTACTAGCAATGCTTCCCCGCAGAATCTATCAATATGGAATTATGTTCCATATCAATTCACTGGATATCTCGAAGGTAACGTTGGATTATACTGTTAAAGTTATTCAAGGGTACTAAGTTTTTCACCAAATTTGGAGATGTAGTACTTATCATACATTGTTTAATGATTTCGAGACATCTCGGCCCACTTTCAATCTCGGCCCATTTACGAACTCGGCCCATTTTCAATATACATCAATCTCGGCCCAGTTTCAAACTCGGCCCATTTTCTATGGATAACAAAAACAAACAAACTCGGCCCATTTTTGGGGGAATATTTACTACTACGTTTAAATCAAATAAACGTTTTACATAAACTTTTTTTCAAAAATACTAATTACACGTTTGAAATATATGTGTAGTATTGAATTGCAATAACATTGTGCGTTGAATTATGACTTCTCTGTGTTTTTATATTTGATTGCAATCGCATGTAATTGCATTTATAGTGTAAAATTATGATTACAAATTCATTATTGTCATATATCTAATTGACTTTATACCTAAACGTTCCTGAGATGTTGATTGATATATTAATTGCACTTGGACTGCTTTGATTTGTTTGATTTTAAACTTGCAAAGGCGCTTTCATCACCTTTCATTCATTATTATTCAACATGAGACAAGTTGTTACGTCTTGATATTTCTTTAATAAAAATTCCTAATTGAAAATTGCAATTAAGCGTTCATCCCAATATAAAGAGGTGCATTTTTTGAGGAACTTCATTCAAATCTAAATGGTATATGATTTTATGCATTCTGCATTACGTATTTGATTTAGAACTCCATGGGGTCTGGGTTTATGCTATGTTCCATGTTTTTATGACTGATGTTATCTTGAGATTATTTCTTTGTATTTTATCATGCTTTAATATATGCTTTATTATATGATCATATTATTTTTCATTGGATTTTATGTGTGGAGAAATATGGTTTTACTTTATAACGATATGCAAGAGTTATTGACAGATAAAATATATAAGAAAACAAAACGTTTAATTTATTGTCGACAAAAAGATTTTCTGTTTTGTATTGATAAAAGAGAACACAAAGCAAACGGTTTCATAATAAATCCTTATCCTTTATTCTTTCATATTATACGTTATAACATCAATGCCATTGCATCTTATTGAACACATAAAACAATGCAATTTGTATTCATAATAAATTCTAATCTTTAATCATTTGAGCAATACGCATTCCCTTTCAAATAACTTCACAAGACATCATTTATAATCCCTACCATTTCATATCATCATTCAAAATGGGCCGAGCTGGTAAATAGAATAAAATGGGCCGAGTTGATAAATATTATAAAATGGGCCGAGCTTGAAACTGGGCCAAGCTTGAACAAAAATGGGCCGAGTTGGTTTTTGGGCCGAGTTCTCCCGATACCTGTTTAATTATGCTATACATCGCCAAATTTATCACGAGCACATATCCTTTATTGATACACTGGACATCATTTAAACATCACATATTTTTTAGATCATGCATTCTGAAGGGTTCCTTGTTTCATACATTTCCTGAAGATAAGCCAGAGCTTGATGTATTCAAGGAAGAAGGAAAGCAAGACTAAATACGATTCTTTGAATAATGGTTAATCATGTAAGAGAGCGAATACTATGAGCATTAAAATATGTAATTCCAATATGATATATGTGTGATTCAAAGAACATACAGAATGATAACCTAAAATTTGCATTTTATGATGAATCCAACGTTATCTTACAAAATGTATCATCTGTTTGTTCGTGCGATTTATTATACAAAACCAATAAGCGTTGAATTCCAGGCAAGATTAAATTATATATGGATATAATTTTGGATAATAACAATAAATTCTTGATAATAACATTATACCAAAGAAGAAGTATAAATGTTAGTGTAAGCAAGTTTTAGATTCAAGTTTGACCAAAAAGTTGGTTATGTTTCAAGGCGGTTACCTCGTGATGTGCAACTTAACACGAAAGGATACGGAGCAATTGAGTGAATCACAGATACCACAAAAATCACATTACATGCTTGAAAAATATTGGAAAGAAATGCTAAAAGAATGAAAATTAACAAAGGCAAGTAATTGAAACTAGTATCTTAATTCAACAATCTTACAATAAATAGTTTATGGATTGTAGATACATTTTGAAATGAATTTAGATTTGTATTAGTCTTAAATGTATATTGTTTTGGGTTTTCAGCTTTATAATTGAACGTAAAATCTCAATTCAACCATCTAACAGTAAATATTATTAAGATTGTAGATACATTTTGAAATAAAAGTATATTTTTGTAAGTTCTAAAAGTATATTATTTTGGATTTTTAGCTTTAGAATTCCATGACATGAATAAGAATTGCAAGATATGCGTTTTATATAATATAGTATATTTCATTATTTAATCTATATATATGATCTAAAATGTGTAAGATATACTTTTTATATTATATTATACAGTTCAATCATATAATTATCATATATTAGACTGAATACGAACAAATGACATTCAACGCCCATTATATGTCACACGATGAATTCAGGGCTCGTTTCAATGATCCGGAATCAAGGGTTTCTAAATTCGGACTGACATTAATTTTATCCGGAGCTGTACATGTTCCTTGTACGTTCATTTCCACAAATGGAACAAATCTAAAACCAAAGGTATGAATCATTTCAGTAAGCATGCTATAAAGTATAATTTTATTACTATATCTATCGAACCATACATAATACAACACTAAACTATTTGGTATAGAACTGTAAGTAATCAGGGTATGGCTACATTGATTAAGCATTGATCTAAGCTTGTGATTATGGAGACAATAACAAGTTGTATTCCGTTCAATCAAGTTCACACACCTACAAATAGTTTCAAACCTAACCTTCAAAACAGCCACGACCTTGCATTGTGTCAAACTATGTTTCAACGTTTGTTTGCTCAATATGGATTCAACCTTACATACGACTTATTGTTGCTTTAAGTCCGCCCAATGTAAACTATTTTGTGTGCAAGTGTAGCTAATGGATATTTTTTACACTTATCAATATATCGCGTTGAACAAACAGATGACCAGAGCGCAAGACAAGTTGCTAGGAACCTTACCATGGGAACGCGTTTGTGGAGCAACTCAACATTTATGGCCGCTCTAGGCGACGACAGGACTAAACAGAATAACCCAAAATAGTGGATGAGCTGTTTTCACGCTCTGAAAATGAAATTGTGAGGTCCCCTGGAGAGTATGCATGTGATCATTATGATGCATACTTAATCGTTAGGAAGGACAAACGATAAGAAAACGACAATCTTCATTAACGGGGGGAGAGTGTCTTTAAAATATGTTTAATGGTTATTTATGAAATGGTTATTTAATCCAAAAACATATGCGAAATCATTCACGATATTATATTTTCTAGTATTTTACACAAATGTGAAACATATAGATTGATTCATCTCAACATATGTATTCAGGATGTTTATTAACCATTTATGATTGTGCATGGGACAGTTGGAATACTTTCTTAATTATCACAAAGATAAGATTAGTCGAAAAAACAGTCCAAACCTACTTTGTAATACGGTTCTCTATATAATAGAATTAAACGGATAAGTTCACGAATTTGTTAGTATTCAAAATTATGTGAGCCTATTTGATTTGAAATGCATGGTTTAATCGCTATAATTTTAAATTGATATAGAGTATTTTAATTGATATAGATTGTTTTGAATTGATATAGATTATATATATCTAAGGAAACCGATAGAGATTAGTCAGAAATGAGAGGTTAATGAAATTTGTTGCATAGAAAACAACTATTGCAAATCATTTCGTTTAATTAAATAGATATATATGATATGATATATATCTATATGAGAAACTTTTATCGGCCTCTATTATCTCATGAAAAATCATGCATTACCCTGCATAATCATATTTTTTAAGCTCATACATTGTTCGACAGTTAATGTAGATCTTTTTTTTAAATTCTTCACTGTAATGATGAGCTCATAATTACTCCGAGGCAAAATCTAAATACCTTAATATCATAAATAAGGTACAAAATACGAACATAGTTTGTACACTAGTTCTATAAACACACCTATCACAACAGATAGCACTATACATTGTAGCGGAGATTAGTATGATAAACGTAGCAATTGTTCCGCCATTTCATGTTTTCCACATATATTATTCTAATGTATAAACACGCCAGTTGCTGTGTTTTGATGTACAGCGCGTTCGTTAAGATTTGGTTGACATATTGTTACATTTTCCTTTGATATATAATCTCGTGGCAAACTCCCATTTTGAATCAATGTATCAAATGAAAATAAGAATGAAATATATACCCTATTAAAACATGAATAAGTGATACACATGTTTAATTTTACAAAGCATGCAACATGTTACATACAAGTCTTAGGCGATCCTGAGAGCAGAAGTGGCTGAGTATATTTAAGCTTTTAAAGCTTTAATGTATTAAAACAATATTCAGCTGATACACACGTTCATGTTCATTGATATATAATGATTTATGAGCCAGGGAGCAAAAGTGGGTAAATATAGTTCTTGATCATCCGTCTAGCTCGCCTATAAGCTTTGATATTATTATTGTATTATTCCACCCAAGTTTACACATAATTATGTGATTTTAAATGATCACCTCGATGAATCAGAGCAAAAAGCAAAAATAGCTAACGTGATTATATAATATGTTTTTTAAAACAGGATAAATGAATCATAGGATAAATGAAGCATACTGTATACGATGTTTAGCATGTATTTAGAAGATATATCTATCAGGACAAAATATAATTGTTAATATAAATTTGGTATTCTGATGTTAAGGAGATAACCGTTGCTGATCATTGATTATAACTCTGTTCTAGGAATACCGAAGCCATCATCCATATCAACTGGTTTCATTTTAAAAAGGTTAATTTCTGGAAGCAACCTTAACAAATACATCACAGATCAATAGTTTCGTACATATTCATTCGTTCATATTCAATGTTTCCCGTTGATTCATGATTAATCACTGGAGCCTGGTAGAGGGTGGGATCATCGTTATGTGGGCGCAGGAGGGCAACAGGGGTTAGATATTCGGATGTCACATCATGGATTATGCGATTCTGCGCGTTGACGTTGGGAGGGTTTATTGGTACTAGATAATCAGGCGTGTCCTGTGTAGTACTTGGATTTGCTTCTGTGCGCTCATTTCTTAATCTTTAAATATATAGAT
>LQRL01141144.1:3517-17863 GCA_001703475.1 Hydroides elegans
ACTGAGGATGCATGACAAAACCTTCATTAGGTGACGTCGCCAGCCCGTTGGCGTTCGATTAGTTATTGCCATGCACACTGTACGTTCCCACCATTAGGGACACACACGAAACAAAAAACGAAAATAATGCGGCAGCATACTTTGGTCAACTATTCATGCATGATGCGAAAAAAAGTTTGATTATAACAGGTATATTTGAATGTGTATGCACTGGCCACGATGGATGAAATTCGAAACTCGCAAATATTTGAAACGTCAAAAAATCCCACCAACCACCCATACTGTTTTTTAATATATTCCATTCTTGGCTTTAAAATCATTAAATGAAATGAAAGTTGTTCGCATGCCAAATAAAATACTACAATTGTCTTTGCAATAATAATGCTCCAGGCAGAATATTCTATCAATGAACCCCAAAAACGGGGAACAAAATATAAGGTTGAATATTTATATCACATTTATGCGTGGGATGACGGACGGAGACGACAAACACAACACGTTAGCATTTTATAATCTTCAATAAACGTAGACTTTCTTTACACTTAAGCGCACAACTTTTACTACAATTTTACTACGATCAAGCACTTCACAGATAAGCGCATATTTTAGCATTGTCGCGCAAAATAGAAGGGCAATTTACAATGTTATTTTTATTAGCTTAAAGTGTTTTCAAAAACGAAAGAGCTTTGTTGAAAAGGCTGATTTCAAACAGAATCTATTCTAAATTTACAATTGCTTGAGTCAATATTTAAGTCATTTAATTTAACCCTCTTTGCAGCATGTCAAATTGTTTACCTGTGAGTGGTCGTAGGGACTCGGGGCCGAGCTGCTGATGTGTGAACTGGTGTCCGGAGACATCACGGCGCTCTGGGAGGCGGGGATGATCGGGTTCAACTGGTAACACAAGAAATACAAGAAAAATGGTTAATTCATTGTACCAAAATATAAAATAGGGTTTTTGAATTGGTAATTATGCTATGACGTTGAGATGACGATGACTCATTTCTAAACATATAAATGAGAGAAAAAAAAACATCCATTTAAAAAAACATCAATTTAAAGACAGAATCACAAGATATTAATTCTTAATTTCAACAAAGAACCTGCACCGAAACTGAAGCAAACACAATAATTTATGAGAGGATAATCTCTGCTAATTGTTTCCGATGCACCATTCATCCACCCACGCACAGCAAAAGGGAGATCCCCGCTTTCGCAAACCCACGCAAACCATGTGACCAAGGCACGAGTTGTGAGGATTTCCTTATTCTGGCGCCATATTTTTGAAGAAGGGAAATATATATCAAGGGACATTTAATCGATCACATGTTTACCCTTCCCGAAAAATGATACACATTGAGGTTTTAAGATAAAGAAATTGCCTAAGTTATATCACATGCACATTTCCTTTCATTGATAAAAAAAAACATCCATTAATCATAATTTAACGAGACAAATTAATCATAATTGAACAAGAGAAAAATGAGGAACCCGAAACCAAAAGCATGAGATTCGTTAATCGGTTTAAGATGGATTGCGAAGCAAACACATATCTTGTCTTGACATCCAATCTCATCGATATTATAAATACAGAACGCGTACAACCTCCTAAGACGATAATGTATTTAACACAGGCCAAAGGGCTGAGTTGATTATTCTGGCATTAAGTACACACAGCCCCTTGACAAAAATAGACAACAAAAGCATCTTAAAAGTAAACATATTCTTAATGTCATTTCGTCCTCTTGCATTCTCTCCTATATCAAAACAGGGCTATATGAAATCCATTATCTTTCAATCGCTCTGACAAGTCCTTATTGCATTAACCCATAAAAACCCATTTACCCACATATTACTCCCCTGATGATCATTGTTTTTCCTCCTGCTGTCGTGATGCAAACAAACTAATTAACGCCGCGACATTTCTACAGTCCCGATAAAGAAGGATGGAAAGGTGTCAACTTGGTTTCTTTTGACATGCATTGGCCAAAAGAAAACACCTAGACCCTCTGGAGAGAGGCTATCGTGCAATATTGGCCCAATATTGACCTGTCATGCAGTATTGGTTTTATTACATGTATATTACTTCTTTTCTGATAACTGTCCCCAATACACAATAAATGTCGACAATAAAATGTCACCCGAGTACACTATTCAATTAGCTCTTTTTCCCCCAACTAATTACACGACAAAAATATGTCGCACCCTAAACATACACTTGTTACGATGCAATATGACTTGAGATGTCTTCTTTAAAGGAGGCTGCACCTTCAGACACCTGTTAAACCGTTTCGTTTAAGCCCTTGTCAACCTCAATTTTGACAGCGAGCACCCGTTTGCCCCAGTCAGTGTTTACCAGCTGTCAAAACAGTCCTCTCCTCTTTAACAGGTCCCTCAAGTTTTGTCCCCGTTTTAAGGTGTGTAATCAGTCCCTTTTGGGAATCCTTTACTTGTTTTATCACCTAGGTGTCAACTAAAATTAATTTTAAGTCTAAATTGTAACTATATTTTACTATTTTCCCTGATTGAATTTCTATATACATTCTTTTATTTTGGTTTTCATGAAAACAGGAATAGCAAACCTGAGTATCCATATATTGAAGCTCAAGCTCAGTCATGGCGTATGACATTTCAAACAAATCCATTCTTTTGACATGCGATCCAATCTCGTTATGTTGTGTTTTAGAGCGTTCTACCTAAACCTGATATGTTTTGCATATGCGTGCGAAACGCTTTGAGAAAAAATGAAGCAACCAAAGTTTTTTTTTCTCGCTCATGAGTTTTAGCCCTTTCAAATTATTCTATTTTTATCTCGCTACTCAAACTTTTCTACCATATTTAGAAATTACTGTCTTTTTAATGTTGTCAATAAAGACATTGAAGCGCATTGACTATAACGATGGGACCCACTCACCAACTCTTGAAAAGTTGATTTAATTAATTTGTTGTTACATTTTGCAAAACACCTAGCTTTTTAAATGAACTTATAATGTTGACTTTTCACTTTATATCAAAGCTAATATTTAATTGCCCGTGCCTAATAACGGGCTATTAGTGAAAGTCAAGTGTTTTCCTTATTCAATTTGATAGTAATTTACGATTAACAATTTATTATTTTATAAAATGACTTTAAAGTGAATCGTGGATCCGAGTAATGCAAATAGATTACGAATTTATCATAAATCCCACGAGGTTCATCTTAGAGTAAGTTTCTTTGCAAAATGTTCGCTAAAGTATAGCAAAATTATTGACAATTCCATTATTAAATTTCAAAATTAACTAAATATTCGCAGTTTTCGTTTTCGAATAACAACACATATGAAATGCCACAACACATGCAAGGGTGCACAAATTGTTCATAAGCACATGTAGACACGTAAACAAATTAAAACTGAAATTAAATGTTGAACCAAAAAGTGCAAAAATACAACAAAAATGAATGCTCACCCATACCTGGTCTTGAAACACTTTGAATTCAGGACAGAATTCGTCGAAGAAATCACTTTGTTGTTGGAGCAACATGGTCGCTGGATTTTGTTTTTCTCACACAAGGAAAAACACGAACACAAGATGTCAAAAATTCCACTAAAATATGCGGCGCGAGCACAAAAAATGCTGCACACAATGTTTGTATATCGATATAAAAATAAATATAGTCCACACAAATGTAAAAATGAACACAATTTGTGATATTGTTTCCAAGTTCTTGCTAGTTCTGTTCCATTTAATGTTTCGAGTTGAGATTCCTTATTTGTTCCGACGTGGCGCGGTCCTCAAAACCGACGCTATCTTTGGCCCCGAAGAGAGAAGGTCAGGCTCCAGAATGCAAAACCACGTGGTTTGTCTCCAGCTTAGTCGATAAAAATCAAAATGGTGGCTCGCTCTCTCCCTCCCGAATCAATCGATTCGATTTGTGACGTGGTGGTATATCTGGATCAAGTGTAGGAGTCCTGTCTGGACCTATTCAAGTACTCGGGATCCAATAAGTATACACGGCCACGGTCAATAACTTGAGTGTGCGTGTCCTTTGTCGATAATGATTGTCACTCCAGGAAAAAAAATCGTTAAGTCGCTTCAGTATTGAAAATTTTGGAAGAAGACTTTTAAAAATTATTTCGATTTTTTTTTTCTCTCAAACTTGTTCTATCGTTCTTGCTGTTTCTCGTTCATTTGATTTCCCAATGCGTTTCGCGATCCTATTTAAAGGGGTAGCATGCGACGGCGGAGGGGGGAGTGCAGTCCCTTTAAACCTCTTTTACTATTCATGAGCCACCACCGCTGATACCTTATTTACAGTCAAGGGGCTCATTGATGCTTTTGGGCCAATCAACGCGCGGCTTGGCTCGTGACTCTCGGCCAATCACAGCGCTCCACCGAGGGCCCCGCTTGTGTACGACGAGTGCTGCAGGAGGTGTGTGTATGCGAGGTTGAGGTGGTGACAAAAAAATTGAGTAAAATATGCACTGGGTTTTAATAATATTATTAAGGTGCGCCACAGCCCTTTAAATGAAAACTTTAAAGGGACTGCGATTTTTAAAGGGACTTGCAATACTCTTTGCTGTGGTCACAGTTTTCATGACTAATTTCATTAATGAATATGTGATTTTGTTTTGTTTTTGTCCAACTGCCTTATGCTTAGCTTTCATCCACGCGCCACTTACAATCCAGGCCACCTTTAAATGGGTTTCTTTCAATGAGACAACTTGCTTCATATTCAATGGCTGTGAATGGGAGACGATGAAATGAAACATTATATCGCCAACTTTGCGCTTGCCAATTTTTAATTATAATTTTATGTGGTCTGTTTTTATAATCATAGCTGAATGCAAACAGGTGTTTGTTAAGCGTTATTAACCCATTTTTAACCCAAGTAATGATGACCATATTCTAATAATGGATTCTCCAAGAGATGGCTTTGATTAATTCATTCTTGTAGACTTCTTCCAATACAGCCCCAAAATATATCGACTTCAAAACGATTTACAATTTGATATTTTCTTAATTTGGTTGTGTTCCTTTAAAGAACAATAAAAAGAAAATCAGCCATTTAGGATGATCCTTGTGATGTGAATAAAACAAGGCACAACGAGTTTCTATGAATTATCTGATCCTTCCACATAATCATACATTCCAATGTTCACAAATCTCGGCTCTTTTCTTTATATTATAAAGGTATTCGATGACTATAGAAAATCTTATCCACCATCCACTTATACGGATCATATATCTGGAGCATTATGCCATATAAGGAGCCACCACTATTCGTTTTGTCTTTTAGAAGAGCAAAGGGTTCACAAACTAATGTCACGATAGATCAACCTAAATCACGCACTTTTTATAGTGTGAGCGGACTGTATATCATTCCTAGTGAGTAAATGAGAACTTTACTATTCATTGTCAGATATTTCATTAAGAGGCACCGCTCTGATCTGCAAATTGGGATTCCAGTGTTTCAATGGCGTGATTGATTTCGGATCCCAGTTTGATTGATCCCTATGCACTGAGTAAATGCGCATGTGCCATTTGATACGCGTGATCCCACGTTTTCGATCGACATACCAGGCTAAAATGTAACGGTTAATTTATATGTTACCTTGTTTTAATCAGGTCTTTAAGGTATCTATTTCAACCACTCATTAGCGTACTTTAATTAAATACATACGTAAAAATTATTTTCTTTTTTAATACTTTTTTTACCTGAAGTTTTATATAATGATACAACAAGTTACATTGTATGTTTATGTTTTATGTCAACCATCCTATTTCTGAAACTTATTAATGCGAAAGTGCGTCATCATCGCGCGAGAGAGGATACACATAATGGTTAGAGCCATTGCTTAACATACCTTTCTTAAAACGACGACATATCGAAGTGTGTAAACGTGGATCAAATTAGCAATCACTAAAACATGGTCTCGCCAATACTTGGGTGTCAGTCTTAAGATTCGCCATTACGCTCCTTCGTTAAGCAATTTTGCATTACCTTCTCACTTGCCACATAAAGTGCTAAGCCGACTCTGCCATCTAGTACGAAATCTTATGCTCAAGTTGTCAAATGGTACTGTAATACAAAATATTACATTTTTTTTATAAATAACTGGCTTTTATTACAGACCATTCAATAGCGGATGGTTTAACGTTTCAAAACAATGGCTTATAAATGAAAGAGTCTATAAATTATTCTATCCTGCTTTATCCACTCCCTTACAGCTTATGTGCTTAAACATTATGCAAAATATCAATAGCTTTTATGGGTTTACAGTAGAACCTCGTTAACTCGAGCACGGTTAACTCGAATTACTCGTTAACTCGAGGTGAATTCGAAGTCCTATCTCTTATATATTAGTCTTATAAAAACACGGTTAACTCGAATTCACGGTTAACTCGAGGTAAATCTAAAGTCCCGAGGACCTCGAGTTAACGAGGTTTTACTGTATTTGCAGGAATGTAGCCAGATTCAAACATTATTTATGATCAAAATTAACAATAGCAATAAAAACTCAATTTCAACAGAAGATGAAGCCGAAATGCAAAAATAAGTTTCCATGAGCTTAAATGACGCCGTGCTTCCGACGCTACCAGATTGAGTCAACCAGCATTTTAGAACACGTCCCTTCCACGAAACTTTGTCACCATCCATTTAATATCCGCAGAGGGCCAATGTCTGCGTGATTACTGGGTGATGACAATGAAGCAATGCTTGATCATTAATTCATTAAGTCATCCTATCACTCTCATATCAAATGCAAGCAGTGCTTTATTTGTTTAATTGGTCAGAGATTGTAAATTAATGTAGTCAATCTTGTTTTCCATTGATACGGAATTGGGCCCATTGTAACCAAGCGTGTGACAGTGAGGTTCTGGCAAATTGAAAAAATAAGATGTTTCAGTAAGGTGATTTTGAATTGCTCAATATTAACTGATCTATTAATCTATTTTAAGAACCTTGTTGACTTTTTCTTTCTTTTAACGTATTTTTATGATGGTTGACAAGTTTGACAGACTTTAATAAGTCCAACGAATAATGCTTTAATACAGTAGAACCTCGTTTAAAGGAGTGGCTCAGGTCTTGTGAAAACCGATTTTCGGGTTATTCAACAAAATGTGGAAGCTGGGATAAAACAATAATTGGGTTTTTCGTATTTCGGTTTAACGAAGAAACAATGTATTTTTGAAATAAATGTTTCCCTGTTCTACAAAGACTTGATTATAAATCATTAAGAGTTTCGAGTGATTCGTATTGAGGAAATAAAATTGTCACTCATTGAATATTACATCAATTGGTATTTATAGATTTTTATACTAAGATACATCGGCAACCAGCATGTCTGTTTAATTATTAATAATATTAAGTACGGTAATAACTTCATCTCTATATTAAGTGATATTTCGCACCCTTCTATTATTACCATTATATAAAGCGACAACTTTACGGCTTACAAATTTACAACTTAACCGTAACGGAACGTTTATTAAAACATAAAGATAAGTACTGAGCAAAACACCGAAGATGCACTCAAACATAAGCAACAGTTTCTAACGATGTATCTCTTTTTACTATTTATTATCTTGTTGACTTTTCATGAATTCTTATGGAATAAACGTTAAGCCAATACAAGAATCCATTGTTTCGTCTTTTGCATAATAAGCTCAAAATGTCAAGCTGATTAAATGGGGATAAACAAGTGAGTAAACAACTTGCCAAATGAAATAATCCACAAATAGGTAGAGCATCTATAAACTCCTTAATAAACAAAAGAAAAAACTCTTGACTCTGACAAAAAGGACATTGAAATAAAAAGCTCTTGAGAAAACAGCTTTAGACTCTTAAACACCAATTTCTGCTTCTTGTGTTGAACACTCAATGCCTAACCTGCCTTATCACTGGTCTTAGCACTTTTACAACTTAATGAACTATCCGGATATGAATATTTTGATTATTTTATGATTTATAATAACAGGTGCTTGGGTTTGAGGCGAAATTAGTATTTTATGAGTATTTCAAGCCAAAGGTGCTAAAAAACTTAGGTGAATGTCACCATCAGTCATACATCTGAGTACTCAAAGCTCGCGAAATTTAATAAAATTACGAGATTAGCCTTAGGGAAAATAGCAGCAGCTCCATGTCACAAACGATTCTAATATCCATGCCAAGGAGTCCATGCCCCTTTTATAACGTGTAAAGGCGGATATAGAATAAGAATCACAATGTTGACATCTCGTATAGGGAGATTTGCTGACGAGACAACTGTTATTAGTGACGTCACTTATCTCATGAAAATTTAAACAGATATAACTGATAACATCTAACATGTAACGATGATATTTATGCATTTATAAAGTACTAGCTCCACTAATGAACGAATAAACTTTAATAACTGCAATACAGTGTGAAAAAAGATATGCGTATGACATCTTTATATGACATGCTCGGTGATTCGCCCTTAACGGTTTTATATAAAAATCGGCCACGCTTTAATGTAAATGGATATTTATGAGCTTCGTAACGGGTCTTATTTCTCTTTTGGGTTTGTTCACAGTGGCAATAAGTCAACGGCAGACCCTTGGACCCTACACAGCGTTGGAAGGCGGGTCTTATGGTCTTCGGGGGCTTGAATGCCTTTGCGACCTTGGTTGTGGTCTATAAAGTCAAGTTTGCGGTTTTAATGAACTTTGATAAGCGCCCTAAAACGCCCGTAATATATTAATCGTATTATCCATTTTCAACCCCGAATAACATGACGAGAGTGGAGTCTATGTTACAAGTCATCATTCGTCAAGTTGATGAGATTGCATCGCAGTTCATCAAATGTAGAAATGACGTCGACAACTTTGTATCTTAGCATCACAGATAAGATCAGTGTTTTTGAAAAGACTACTAAACAGCATCGGTGACTTATTTGTTGCCATTACCCCCTGAAAACTTAAAAATCGAGATTTAGAAAAAAAAACGGCGAGAATATTCGAAGTAAAGTAGCAACAATTTTTCACTTCACAAAAAGGTTTCCAAGCATTTATAAGCATGCGTTTTCAAAAGTAATTTCCCTCAATATGATAAAAAGTCTAGGAATCGCTGTACAAGAAACTAATTTTGGCTTATTCGTAATGATGACCCGAAACCTTTAACGTGATATCAACAACTATTTTGTAATATCTCATTGTGTGGTTTGAATCTTTATCCGAATTACGGTCAAGGTTTTAGGGGTGAATTACTTACGAAAAATACCATTTGATGCATTTGTTTCTAAACTTGTTCGCGATGCCAGATAAGAGATTATCATTAATACGATGGGCATCAAACTTGAAAGGAATCGCCTTCGAAAAGACGCATTCCAAAGAAAAGGAGACATCATCGCTCTAAAGGCTTTTAATGCTTGGCACGCGACTCCCAGTGAAAAACGACCATTTGAAGGATCGGTCATTGAGGGTGGTTGCTAAATATGGGGTGGAGGAGGCGGGTGGTAGCCGAAGTTCATCAATCTTTTGAATAAGTAGAACGCAGATATGTATATTTATTGTAGATCTATTTTTGCTGTTTTTAAAAAGATTTGATACAGTTTTATCTGTTGATGCGGTTATAATTCGGCTTTAGCATTGCTGGTTGCGACACAACATAAACTTGTAAAACAAAACGTTTAATGTTTCGAAGATTTGAAAAGTTGGCCCCAGGCAATAAAACACTGCATCAGAGATGACTTCCTAAGAAATTCTTAACTTAGAGAAACAACATCATTACAATCAGAATTTTAAAAGGGTTTAACATGATGGGGCATCAATCTGTTTATTCATCATCTTCCAACCCAGAATCAACCCCTCCTCCCCTCGCCCCCATTAAACAAGGAACACGCGTCTATTTCACACCTTTTATGTCTTTTACACGCATAGGGGCATCCCTAAGCATTTTGCCCTCTAGGCTGGTTTGCAAAGAACCTTTAATCTTTGGTTGAATTTTGTATCTTTACCAATATTATAAGGAAATCAAGGTGAACCACCACCTTATCAGCTCAATTTTATTTTGTCGTGTTTCATTTTATGTAGTTCTAAAATTCTGGTTGTTACTTGAGAATCATTTGCAGAAAAGAAATGTGAGTCGATGCGAGAGATATCTCACTAAAGTGGACACTATAGTTTAAAGTTGAATATTTAACTGCATTGATGCTGCGATATCTGGTCTAACAGTTCCTGATTTCTTTATGTTATTTTCTTTATGGTTATTATACTCCTGATGATTCACTCGATTAGATTAACGGGGAATATACAGCTTCACATATAGTTCAATAGGATAAATTTCATACGCACGCTAGATATCAACTTTAAAATATCAAATTTTATTGAGTGAAAATCTTGGAAAAAGGTTTATTTATTCAATTTTACTATACTGAGCGTCAATGAAAAGTATCACCTTATTATTTCTATATTTTCTTAAAATTGTGCGTATGAAAGAAAACAAATGAAGTATATTTAACTTCCTTGGTATCTTTATTGTATCCATAACAAAACAAAAAGGGTATATCCTTAACGATATCCGAGTCTACGAGCATAATCAAAACACGATCGAAAATCGAAATGTACTGTCTCTAATACCGTGTGTGACCACCTCTTGCTGTGATAGTTTCCTGGCATCTTCGGTACATACTCATGATCAACGTCTGTATGTTCCTTTGTGGTATCCGATCCCACTCTACCCTGAGTTCGTAAATCAGTTACTGCCTCGTGCGGGGTGGGTTTTCCCTTTCGCAAACTCGGCGCCAAAGCTGGTCCCATAGGTGCTCTATGGGACTGAGGTCTGGCGAGAAGGCAGACCATGGCAACACTGATACACCTTGGTCACGGAGGTAGTCCGAAGTGATATTGGCGGAGTGCGGTCGAACATTATCTTGCTGAAAAATCCGAAGATTCGGATGTTGCTCGATAAACGGAATAGCGTGCTCCTCGAGGACATCCGAAATATAGCGCCGAGCCGTTAAATTCCCTATAAGCACAACGAGGGGCGTTCTGTGGTGAAATGATATGCCGGCCCATTCCAATAACACTGGGTCCGCCCCACCTATCGCGTTCACGAATGCAACAGATCGCGTATCGCTCGCCCCTCCTACACCATACGCGCTCGCGCCCGTCAGACCTGTCAATACAAAATCGGGACTCATCTGAGAATAAAACTGTATTCCACCGCCTCTGAGTCCAGTTCACGCGTTGTTGGGTCCATAATAGTCTTCTGCGTCGACGTATCGGTGTAAGGATACTCCCACGAACTGGTCTTCGACACCGTAGATCACGCTGGCGTAAACGGCGCCGAACGGTTGAACTGCTGATCGCTGGGTTATTCCTTCCGGGTGTCTCACGAGCAGTGCGACTGGCCGACCTAAAGCGGTTTCGAAGATGTAGCAGATTGATGTATCGGTCCTGCTCCGGAGTTGTTACTCTTTCCTTTCCCGGGCGAGGTCTGTCATCGACAGATCCGGTTTCTGCATTGCGCTCAACTAAGTTGCTAATGGTTCTTCTAGTGCAACCAAAATGACGTGCAACTTCGCTGTAACTACGGTTCGCCTGGATCATCCCATGTGCGATCAAACGTTCCTCACGTGATAAACGTGGCATGTTGCATAGATATTCGAAATTGAAAATTTTACCAAGGTTGGTCGTTTGTATCGCTATTCAGATTCATAAAAAATGTAACCCGCGATCAATGTGTTAGCCCACAATAGACTGAAATGCCCTATAGGGCGATCGCCGGGCTCGACGTGCACTCATGCGTGACTGGCGCCAATCAACTCTATTACATGCATACAATCTATAGTGTGATATAAATAAACTGTTTTGAGTATAAGAAACTGATACAGAAAGAAAATAAACAATATTGAAAAGGTGATACTTTTCATTGACGCACAGTATAGTTTAAAGGAGAGCTAAAGCCATGGACGTACCCCTCGGGCATTGAAAACGGACATCAAGCGTAATGGGCATAAAATGGCGGAGCTAGTGAAACGGAGATATCATCCTAACGTTGAATATCAGTTACGGAAAAAGAAGCCTCAGAACTGGTTCTTTGAATATCTTTGATTAAAATGATAATGCCTCTAGAAGATGGTGCATGCAGCTTTGCAAAAAAGGAAAACAAGTCAGGCCGCCATGTGGTAGTGGGGAAAATTGATGATATCCTACCATTGTTATGATTGTAGAGCCTAAATACTGTCAATTTAACTGTTTTAATTGAACTACATTTTCTTTCTACTGTTCACAACTGCTAGGCTAACCTTTTTCATACATGAAACAGATTTATCGAATTAAATGAACTTGTTGACAAACACTACACATAAAACCAGTTTCAATAATCAAAGAACCATTCTACAAAGGATATCCCCTTAATCAAGGTATTGCAACGTGGTCGCCTTTCGTCAAAAGATGGCTTTTAAATATTTAAAATCCTCAAAATCAGAATAATCATTTAACCAGAGCAAAACAAAACAAACCGCTTCGTGCAACCTTCCAAGCAAGAAATTAAACGCTTCATTTATTATTCTCGTCGAATTTATTAAAATGCATCCAATTTGCACACACGACCGATTGGGTTTGTCCCGATTTCTATTCGAGGCCTTTTTCAATAATGCAGTACTCATATTAATACAATAACTGAAGGTGAACTGAGGGCTTGAATATTTCATCTCATTTCTGGGTACTTCTTATTTGTAAAAATAAAACACAAAATTATAATAAAATCTACGGCTGCGCTTTGATGCTTTAATCCAGGACCAAAGGCGAAGAGGGGCGGAATGGTTGTCGAGGGGGTTGGTGACCTGAGAGGTAAACGAGACCTTCTGTTGCATTCTCATCCTATTTGTAATGTTTGTTGCTCTTACTAATTTTCAATTAAAAGCAGCTTTGCATTTGATCATTAGCAATATTCAGGGCAACAACTATTATCAACATCAATTTGTTGTGCTTTATGTACTCACACGCACATTTTAATTGAGGCATCTGCGTTTTTTTCTTCTGTATTTCATGCATCAAAATTGTAGTTCGTTGATGAAATGTGGCTTTAAAATGATACAATCAGAGTGCTTGAAATATACCGCATTTAATTCAACATCGCTTCTTCTTGGCTTAAGCATCTTTCTACGTGATGTTTCAGTTTTCATATTTTTGGATCAAGTTGGGTCGATCAAGTTATAGATGCATTTATCTACATTATCGATAGAAAAATACATTGATTATATCAAATGCATCAATTTCTATTTTCCCGACAAATCAAAATATTTATAGCACATCAAGTTCTAATTACATAATAGTCCTAAAAAAAATCATGCAATCTTAGTGCTTAATATGAATAATTTTGTAAATTATTCATAATTAGCACGTATAAAGATCAGCCATGCTAAGTGCCATTAAATTATGGGAATGTATTTTACAATTTACTCAAAATACGGTCACAACGTGTTGTTTATCGCACACTATTGAGTAAAATACATGTACATAAATTGTTTATAAATCCATAAAAGACATCACAGCAAGACAAGCCGAGTTATGCATGCTATTAATATTATAATCAGCCGCTAATTTATTTACTAAACGTGTCTATTACTCAAACGTGCATAATGAATTAGCTGAATCGGTCTTATAAATTGCAAACAAATTAAACGATGGGTCAAGCAAGGGCCCCTCATGGAATGCACCGATATCAGTTGACTCAGGATGGTAATGCAAATCACACAAGACGTAGAATTTTAAGTGTATTTCATGAAAAGTAAATAAACCCAAATAAAGACAATCCTTTCCGCCATAGAAACACATATGTAAACCTGTCATAATTTTTACTAGGTTTATATTGGAGAGAATAAATGTTTATAACCTGTTCGCATCCACGGTACAAGTAAATGCATCGCTTTGCCCAAATGCCACAATATGATCTTAAGACGAGTACGCTAAGTATGTAATTTGTAAGTTATAAGATGTTTGCCTTGCATCGAGCAAATGTTTGTGCGATGTTATTTGTGTAAAATAATGTGCTCAGCCCTAGCCACGTAATATATGACATTGGCTAAACACATATTTTTGTCAGCGTATCTAATCGTGACAATATATATTTGACTCATGACAATAAAATAAATGGAATGCAATATATATTGTAGCATTGATAATCTTTCGTCAAGAACCATCAAGCCAAAAAGCATAATCATAATGTAAATTCAGATTCATTACCGTTGTTCTTTGAGCATCCAACACCATTTCATTTTAACCACATTTACTATAAGGTAAACGGTCAAAAGCCCTCCCGGTCAAAAGCCCTCCCGGCTAAAAGCCCTCCCATTTTTGCAAGGTAGGCTAAAAGCCCTCCCGGCTAAAAGCCCT